>CM077159.1:117911097-118214039 GCA_039583875.1 Platanthera guangdongensis | reverse complement strand
TTCATCTGGTTGCATATGTTTACCAGAGAATAAGGAACTAACATCTCCTTATTCCCATGACATATGATCTAACAATAAAGAAAAAGGAAGGAGTTAACAAAATTTTAGAAAAAACTTAAAATACTAGAGAGCAACTGCTAGTAGATTGAGATTTCCTAAGAATCTAAAAGCATGAGGTAATAATAATTAGAATCCAAAATTGTTAAGCAAAATTACTACAAAATTGAAACTATTTAAAATAAAAGAGAAAGTGCTAAATAAATTACTCTAAGCAGATTAAACCATAAGATAATTCTCAAAACTAAATCACTAAATATTAGATTTAACTAAAATGATGAACAAAAGATTAGCAAATCAAAAATACTAAAATGCTTAAACAAACTCAAACAAAATTTCTGAAAATACAAAAAGACTAAGCAAGGGGTTTATTATTTTTTTGGATTTTTCAAAGATTTTTTCATTTTTTAAAATTTTCAAATCTGATTTTTTGGAATTTTTTATTTTTATGTTTTGCTTTTTCTAGTTTTTTGGATTTTTGATAAAGCTAAAGTACTTAAAAACAAATATTTTTTTGAAAACTTAAAAGAAAAGATATTTTTTTTTTAAAAAAGGAGAAATTAAAGAAAAGAAAAGGAAAAATTGCGAAGCACTCCCCATGTTTGAATTTTGCATTGTCCTCAATAAACAAAAAAATACAAAAGAAAAAGGAAGAAGAAAAGGGGGGGTGCAATAAAATAAATACTTAAAAAGAAAAACTTCCCGGATTCATAAGGCCGAATGCTGAATTCGTTCCCCATGCTTAAGCTGGACACCGACTCAGGCCAAGGAAGAGAAAAAAATGATGGAGCCATACAAACCGCCGGAGGTTTATTCCTGCAAAACACCAAGAAAAAAAACAAAATAACAAAAGGATAATCAAGGGGTGCCTCCCAAGAGCGCTTTTGTTTAATGTCATCTGAGCCCGACGTTATTGTTAGCTAAATGGAAAATAAAACTAAAGTGAATAGGTAACTCCCTAAGTAAGCGCTTAGGAGAGTACATCAAAAAAGAGAAAAATTGAAGAATCGCACGACATGGGGTGGAATCTTCAATGGAATGACGCCCGAAATGAACGGATGGAGTTATAGAAGAACTCGCCGTATGTAAAATAGGAAAGAAGGGGTCGTCAAAAAAAGAAGAAAAATAGAAGAAATAGAAGAGAAATAAAAGAAGTAGAAAAGAAATTTCATCAACGGAAATTTCACAAGGAGGAGGAGGGACTTGTGAAATTTCAGGAGAAGAAGGGGCAGAGAGGACTAAAGAGAAGAAAAATTAATCTACAATAAAAGAAGAAGAAAAAACTCGCTAAAACTAGAAAAGTTGGAACAGTTAAAGTTTGAAGCGAAAAGGAATCACACACGTCTTCAGAAAAGAAAGAGAATGATGAGACGTCTTGTCATCCTCAAAAGGTAAGAAGCATGTCGGAGTATCCATAGGGGCGTCATCCAAAGGAAGGAAACATCCGGAATATTCGAATATTATCCCCTCGAGAGGAAAAAGACAAGCCGGGATATCCAGTGACTCATTACACGATGAAATTGGAGGAGACGGAGAAGAAGACGAAGAAAATGAAGCGGCCTCACGAGAAAAATAATCGAGAATGGTCTTCAAATGCGAATTAATATTATCAAGAGAAGTTTGCAATTCAAAATACGCATTATCGATTGAAGTAAAATTAGAGGCACAGCGTTTTGCGGGGCAAAATCATAAGAAAAATAAGACGGGTTCCCCATCTCCCAAGTAGGATAAAAATTGGAGTAGAGTCAAATTGGCCACTTGACCTGCTCCAGAAAAATTGAAATCAAAAGAGGAGGGATTCCGAAAGACATTCAGATAAAAGTGTCGGGCGACCCGCAGAAATTATAAAAAAGACAAAGAAGATGATTCCATAAAAAACTGTTAGCAAAAGAAAGAGAAAATTTATTTTTGATTTTTTTGTTTTTTTAAAAAAATGTTTTTGTTTTTTTTTGGAATTTTAGAGAAGTAATAAACTCGATGCTTTCGTAATATTGCCAAAATTGTCCCCGGAAACGACGCCAAAAACTTGAGGGCTGTTTGGTGGAAGTGGGCTGCTCCAAGCTGCTTCATGTGGTACCAGGCTGCTCCATGTTGGGGAAGGTCGGCCCTGGGCTGCATCATGTAGAAGGGCTGCTCCAAAGGCTGCTTCATGTGGTACCGGGCTGCTCCATGTTGGGGAAGGTCGGCCATGGCTGCATTATGTAGAAGGGCTGCTCCATGTACAAGGGCTGCACCATGACTTGAGGGCACGGGTAGCATGTAGGGGTGCTGGCATCATGATGTGGCTGCACCGTAAGTGGACGGCTACTCCATGGTGAAGAAGTGGCCTGCACATGAACATAAAAACAAAACATTAGTTATACTAATAAAACTAAACATTACAAACATAACATATCATACTATTATTAATTATATTCATAACAAAACACAAGTAACATAAAACATAAACCTATACTAAAACTATAGATTTTTATATCAAAACATAACAAATAAAATGGCAACATAACAAACAATAAAATTATAATAAAACTAGGAATTATAATATCCTAACAAACAAAACTTTAAGAAGAAATAAAACAAGACATGCATAAAAAAACTTAAAACATATAATTAAACTAGAATTTTGCATACTAAACTACCCCAAAAACGATGACTAAAATAAGTCATCAGAAACCGTGAAAGTCACTAAAACATTTAGAGTGGCAAGCTCCACATTGTAGCAAGAAAAAGAATTAGCTCCGTGAGTGGTGGTTTGTCACCCTCTGAGCACTTCTCCATTTCTCTTCCTCAACAATTGTAATGAGAAGCGGTCTGTCACACTCGAGTTCTTCAAAAAAGCCATGTACAACAACCAGCCAATAGTGGAGGTTTGGCCGACACAGATCCGACCACATGGTTTTTTTACCCAGTTCAAACAAGAAAAACCTTGATTAATATGGAGCAAATTTTGTTGCTAATTAGCTAAATCCCTTGTTAATTTAATTAGTAAGAAATTCAGGAACAAAAATTTTTTGTAACTAATATTAGTAAGGAATTTATTTCTTACTAATTAGTAAGAATTTTTTAGGAAAAATCTTTTGAAGCTAATATTTTTGTTCTTTATTTTAATTATTTTGTTGAATTAAAATAATATATATATATATATATATTATATATATATATATATATGTATATAATATATATATATATATTTATTATATATATATTGTTTTTATTGTGCACTACTGAGAATCAAACCGCAAACCTCCCATATATAGATTCCTTACTTAACTAACCCTCCTAATTAACTAATTTTCTTTGAGATGACGGTAATTTATATATATAAGCTGTACATAATTATAAAATTTATATAATTTTAAAGTTTATATTATTTATATATATAATTATTTATATATATATATATATAAATATATATTTATTTATAGTTTACTATATATATATATATATATTTTATATTTAATTATATATAATTATTTATTTATATCGCAATTTCTGTATATTATATATATTTATAATTATTTATTTATATATTTTATATGTATATATTTTATATTTCTCACTGGAGCAGGCTGGAAGAATCACGCAGGAGTGTGACGAGCTTGGCGGGGAGATCGTGCGGGTGTGTGACGATCTTGGTAGGAGAGCAGATATCGGGATGAGTATGGGGATATCAAGAGATTCTTTAATTTGTTTTAAAACTATATATATACATCATATATATGATTATATTATTTTATTATTATTATTATTAAAAGTGAGATAAAAATATTGGAGGAAAATGAATTTTTCCTACATAAATATTTTAATCTAAAATAATTAGTATGAAAATTTTGAAAGGAGATATTTCGTTTCTATTTACCTACAAATATTTTGCAAAAAATACTTCGTTGCTATTTTTGCAATAAAAATTTCGTTGCTAATTTTGCGGGTAAAAGCAGATATATATATCTAGCTAAATTCGATGCTAATTAGCAGTAAATTATTTAGCCTTCTTAATTTTTGTTGCAAAATGATTTCTTTCTTGTAGTGGTTGAGGGATTGTCCACGTTAAAAAATTAATTTTACAACTTTCTACTTTTTGTGAATGTTTGCACGCTCGACTGCTCCCGGGCTAAAGCTCTTCAATTTATTCTGATCTAGCAAGAGCCTCGAGCGATTCGTAACAAGTAATGTACTAGCTAAAACAAAGAAAGAAACAAATAATTACTCCATCATGTCACAAGTTGGGCTCAATATCACCTGTAACAACTCAAGCCTGTCTAAACCCGGAGAAGTGGAATTTAATTTCGGCAAGGAGACGGAGGAAGCAGATGAGAGCATTGGGGAGAGAGTCATGGCAGATGAAGGGGATCATGGAGTTTCAAGAGAATATGTTTTTTTTGGATATTCATGTGAAGGTGGCAGCGACGGCGGGGACGTCGCGGAGGCCGGAGTAGATGTTGTTGAGGTCGGTGGTGAGAACATCAGAAGCTTGGCCGAGATGAGGAGGGAGTGGAGAATCATGTGGAATAGAGGGAGGTATGCGGCCTGCATATATCTTAAGAAAAAAAAATAAATTTAATGAATATTTGGGTACCACATATAACATCGCTCTAAATAAAAATGGGACAAAATCTTGTTTTTTCTTAATTTGTGTTCTCTTAAATGCTTCTCTGGTCACTAAAATTTTTTATTGGCAAAATGTCCATTTCTGTCTCTACTTTTAGTCTGTTTAATATTTCAGTCCTGATCCTTTAATTTTGAACATATCAGTTCTCAATCTTTCATAACTTTTTATTTCATTCCCAGTTAACTTTTTCAGCTAATACTATCGGAAATGCTAACTCAACTATGAAATTGAAGCAATACAAAACAAAAATTTAATATATGAATTAAACAATACAAAACAAATACATAATCGAAACATATGCTATGACTTTAAATTTCTATCTCCAAATCAATAAAGAACATGAGTTCTCTTACTGCACTTACAATTCTTCAAGAATATTTTCAGAATACAATGCCAACTAGAGTGTAAAACTTGCTAAGCCGTATCCTATTTAGATCTATCTTTAGTTAAACTAAAATGTTGGAGCCAACAAATGACACCAAATCGAAGGCATCCGGGAATGTAGACTAGAAAAAAATCATGGGAAATCAAATTAAATACGCATGGAACCCTAACAAATCGCATTATGTAGTTTCAAAATCCTCCGGAGTAGTCGTTGTGGTGGACTCGTCATGGAGTAGTCGTGGAGTGCTAGCGCGAAGTGGTGGTCAGACCTGTCATCGTGGAGGACTTGTCGGGGAGTAGTCGCCTGTAGTGGTAGCTGTGCAGTCGCGTGGAAGGAGGAAAATGGTTGCAGGGTTGAGGAATAAATGAGCGTTTTCTAAAAATCTGCGTGACGACGGGAAAATATAACCCTTAACTCTAGGATTGAAACTTAAAATGAAGTAAAATTGGAGACTGATTTATACAAAATAAAAAATTAGGAACTGAAAACTTAAAAGGGAACAAAGGTTGAAAACTGAAATAGGTATTTTATTTTTTTTCTTTATTTTGTTTCCTTCTGCGGCTCAATCGGTCAACCAGCCCCCATGAGAGGGTTAACAAACTTCGATTTCTAACTCTTCGTTCACTTCTTCATCTTCAATGTGGAGAAACTTCGCTTTCTAACTCTCCGTTCTCTTCTTCGTCTTCAATGTGGAGAAGAAGTTTCCCATGGGCCGCTCTCCCTCCCATCTTCTCATTTTTCCACCCTCCACCCCATCAATTCCTCCACCCAAACCCTAAATCAAACACCATCATCACAATCCACTTCCCCGACACGAATATTCCTCCTGTATTTCCAATCATCCCCAAGAAGCCTTTCTCCTCAAACCCCACATCAGATTACTTCGAATTTTCTAAAATCAGCGCCGCAGACGCTGTCTCGGATGAAGTTAATGCCAAAACGCTGAAGGATGCCCCCCTTATCCGAGACATAGACTCCGTAATGGACTGTTTTCGAAATTCGGGGTCCAACTGCACTGAGGCGAAGCAGCGGCGGGAGCAATGCAAGGTTGTGGCTTCGCCGAAGCTAGTTTCAGAGATCCTCTCCAGGATTCGTAATGACTCGGCTGCGGCTTTCACCTTCTTCCACTAGGAGGGGAAGCAGCGGGCTACGCCCACTCCATCCGATAGTACCACTCAATGATTTCCATCCTCGGAAAGCTACGGAAGTTCGACACCGCTTGGTACCTCGTCAGCGAGATGCGCAGAGTAACTCCTTCAATGCCTTCTCTGGTGTCATCACACAACCCTCATGATCCTTATAAGGAAATTCCAATGTTCACGACCTTGCAAAAGCCATAGGCGCACCTTCTACTCTTTCAAAAAGTCAGGACTTAAGGCCGGTCTCAATGTTTTGACTAGAGTGAATCCGTCTCCGTCATTGAATCATAGATTTATCCCAACAAGTGATATCAGAGCTACTCTACATCGATTCATCGAGATTTCTAGGTGGTTTCTAGGTTTTTCCTCTTCATTCTTGGCGAACTTTGGTGATTTTCTACAATTTTATTTTGTTTGTCCGCTTTGCCACGACATCAGATTCCGCATCGCAACCGAGCGACAATGTAGTGATGAATCATAGTGATCGTCGGAGGTGCCACCGTTGCTCCCTTGGCGACTAACTTATGGTTAGGGTGGCCAGATCCCGCATACGATTGCAGAAACCTCCCCTTTTCAACTGTAAGGATCTTTTTCTGGCAAACCCTGACTCATAGTTAACTCAATGGCGCCTATCAGCGGCCTATTTGGTCACCCCTCATGGGAGCCATGGTGCGGCGGCTCAAGTCGTCCATGAAGGCAGTCAGATCTCGCAGTTGCCGACGGAATCAAGCTGCATATGGCAGAAGGAACTGTGATGGGTTTTAAATATACGTATTTTTACGTACGTTATTTAAGTCATTTTAATTTATTTTGGTTATTTTTAGTCATTTTCTTTAATAAAATTCTACTTTTTTGTAAATATTTTCTACTTTAAACTGTTTTCTGAAATTTTTCAGGAAATTGTTAATATTGCGTAGTACACGCCCATATACTTCAGGTCACGCCCGAAACCTGGGCATGTACCTTTGATTCCAGTAAAATTAGCGGCCCGCAAAGAAAAAGCCAAGTCACTCCCAAGTACACGCCTATGTCCAATATTACACGGCCGTGACCAAGCCGCGTGTCATACCCTCGACGATTCCGCGCTCGAAGTTTGTTGACCCGACTGACATGCCCGTGTCAAGATGCGACATGCCCGTGACTTCTCCACCTGGCCCAGACAAGACGTCGCCGACGACTAATTGACACGACGTCATCCCCAGATCGACCTTCCCGACACGCCCCCTGACACGCCCGTGACAAACAGAGTCACGCCCGTGACATCTACATGTACAACCGCAAAGTCAAACCAGCTATCAAATCTCAGCACCGAATCACCAACAGTGATTACACGCCCCCTACACGACCATGACCTATGACGTGTACTTAGAATTTTTTGCCTATAAATAGGAAGTTGTTGTATGAGCTGCTGTTCCTTTTTTGAACCATTTTGGTTAGGGAGGGTTGCTCTAGTGTTTTCCAAGGTTATGTAAGGGAAATTTCTCTCCCTCTCTTTATATTTTTTAGCTTTCGTTGTAATCCGTGTTTTACTTAATAAAATACGTGTTTTTCTTTCCTTATCTGATTTTGGAATGCATCTGAGCACCCTACTTAAGCAATCTTATTTTTTTTATCTTTATTTTTCTCTTCTTTAATATGGGTGTGTGTGTGTATGAGTATAAATTCTTATTTTTATGGTTTAGTTAATTTTACTTAGCTTAGTTTAGACATAGGATTTTCTTCACTCTTCATGTTCATCCTTATGAAACTATAAAAATAGTTATAAAAGTGGTTTTTTTTACGTAATCTTTTATTTTTATTTTTATAAAACTTTTCATTTTTTGTACCATTTCTTTCACTTTTTAAGCGTTTTTATAGAGTTTTACGAATGGATTAGCTGTAGTTTTAATTTTTTAAACACCTTTATTTTATTTTTATTTCAAAAAACTTTTGATCATTTAATTTTTCTGTCTTCTTTTTATGTATTTCTATCGCATTCTAGCAGTAGAAATGCAGTCGTTTTAATTTTTCGAGCACTTTGATTTTTCTTTTATTTGCAAAACTTTTTGCTCCTTTAATTTTTATTTTTTTTCTTTTTATGCATTTCTACCACATACTAGCGGTAGAAATGTAGTTGTTTTAATTTTTAGATAACTTCGTTTTCGCATTTTTCGTATGTGTGCGTGCGTGTATGAGATAACTTTTATAGCTTTTATTCATTCATGTATAATGTGTGCGTGTATGAGTTAGTGTTTATCACTTTCTTTCATTCCTGTAGAGTGTGTGTGTATTTTTTATTCAAGTAGAGTTTGTGGGTGTGTTTTATTCAAGTAGAGTGCGTGGGTGTGTTTTATTTAAGTAGTGTGTGTGTGTGTTTTTATTTTCTGTATAGTGGGTGTGTTTTCATTTCTATAGAGTACGTGCGTGTGTGCATTTATTTCCTCCCACTCGTTTGAGTAGGACTCACTTTCATTTCTCACCTACTCGTTTGAGTAGGGCTTGTAATTTTACTGCTTTCATTTCCCGCCTACTCATTTGAGTAGGACTTGTCATTTTAACATTTTCATTTCCCGCCTACTCGTTTGAGTAGGACTCGCAATTTACTGCTTTCTTCACTGCTTTCATTTTTCACTTTCTTTACTGCTTTATTTTCTGCTTTCATTTTATTGTTTCTTTCCGCAAGCCGTCCCCATTCCGATGAGTGGCTAACCCCTCTTAGCCCTCAGTATCGAAGAGCATTGTGACAGATAAAATTGCTTTAAATAATTAAAGATCCTGTTTTTCTATTTAATTAAATTTCTTAAGGGTTGCCCCGGGTTTACGATGCGTAGAATCACATATCAATGTGTGGGCTCTATTTTCGTAGTCCATATGCTAGCTAGCCGAGAGGCCGTGCGTATGGACCGATCACCCCTTGGTAAAGGAGTTCCGTACTAACCCTCGAGAAAGAAGGGGCGTAATTCTACCGGATTGAGTTCCCCACCCAATAATAGGGTTCTTAGCGTAATGCGGGCATTAAGAGAAATTCTTCGTCAGAAGAGAGCCCGGTCAAATAGTCTTAATGTTCAGGTGAGCGATAGTTCTATAGATAGGTGAGCTCATGTTTGTGGAACCTCCACGACCAAGTCTCCGCCTTAATTAATTTGAAATTTAGGATCTCTTTTTATTAAAAGTTTATTTTGGTTCAAATTCTTTTAGATACCGTTGCGCTAAGTTATTCATCGGCTCCATTTTAATGTTTTTATTTTCTGCTCTGATATATATATAAATAATATACCGACAAGATAATTTTCGGTAAAATAATAGTCTCCTCTAGGGAAGAGTAGAAATAATCAACCCGTCCCCGAGAACAATATGACCCTGATATTCCTCACTGGAATAACCTGTACTACACGTGATAGGTGCACTTACCTCATTTCGTTAAAACTCGATTTCAACTATTTTATATCCAAATAATAAATCTGCGTGCCCCGTCTTCCTGAATAAAACCAAATCGGCTTTTCTAAATAAACCGCCCGGGGCGCCGCGTGTCCTAAAATTTTTGAAGTTTTAACCCCCATCAAACTGCGACCGACGTTTCTTTTTTGTGGCAAGCCGTGCGACATCCATTAGGACACTCACGCATGAGCGCCTACACGACATCCCACTAATTGGGATGCCCTAACGGGTCGGAAGAAACTTCTCATAACTGACCATCTGTAACATCCCCATCACATAGAATATAATAGAAGATCTGGCCGAGGCCCCCACCATATTCCACAAACAGTCAACGAAGTTATGTATTGAGACCATAATCCATTTACGCATCCTACCTCAGAGTGCATTTTAGCGGAAGTTAAATAAATTGCTTAGAACTCAACCAAATGAATGTCTACTAAACAAAAGTAGGAATGATAACTTAAATAGACAAATCATTATGGCCTTAAAACCTTACAACTGTTTCCTTAAATATAAGGGTTTTACAGACATCGACATGCAGACCGACCACACATGAAATAGTAACAACACGCTTCGCTTGGCCTTCGAAGGCCGACACAGTAAATAAGGCTTCAGTCCGCTACTTCTCACTTGGCTTAGCTGCACTTGCATAAAAGCATTCAACTCCAACAGTGACAAACAAAACAATGGTTAGCGTTAGCTGACCAAATTATAATGACCCCACCCTCACCCGGGGCGGCGGTACTCCTTCCCTACATGCAGAACAACAATACAATAATGGTAATAAAACATGTAATTTAAGCACCATTCACCAAAAACATTGGTACAACCCGCCACACGTCCCGTGCACTCAGGGCACATTATCGGTGTGCAGAGATTCAAGCTCCACCACCGTTCTCAAGACAGTACCTTGAGCATTACTATTCTTTCCGACCTCACCACCATTCTCAAGACTTTACCTTTGATTAACTATTTTGTGAGCATTACTATTCTTTACCTATACTACGACAAAGTCATACTGTGATACTTCACTCCAAGCCGAACGCCATAAGGTTGGTACAGGTCTACCATAACCAATTGCTCAAACCGCCAGACTCGCAAGCCACGACGTGGGTCAGCCTCCCTTGCTCATTCACACAATACATAACCACGTTTTTGTTCCAAGGTTGGCTAACACGACCACCCTAGCCGAGAAATCTATCTCACAGCTCATCATACAGGAACCCAAGTGTCCACGAGACAGGCCTCCAAAGCATCGCTCACAGGGAGCTACCGCCGACGGTAGCGCTACCGCCTCGCGTTAGGGGTCAAACTATCGGTTCTTCCCCAAAAAGGGTGTTTTCCTGGAGACATACTCCAGTGCTCTCATTGCAGCAACCTTCACACCCCGCGACTCCGAAAATTACACGTTTACTACGAAGTTTTCTCCGACATACAAAACAATCATCACCAATCCAGACCAACCTGTCTGGATGAGCTTCATACAACATGCCTATCTCGAACTTTGATTCTAGATTCTAAATGCACAGGTAACTGGGAACTACGATCGACCCACCGGGAGAATTGATTCCACGTGCTCGTGGAGTGTCTACCCTCACATGCAAAACAAGGGACTTCACATGTCCAAGGAGGAAGATCGTTACCCTTGGCGTTCGTTTTGAGGCCTTGGAAGAGAATCTAGCAGGATAAAAAATGACCGCAATGGACTTGCCTCCGCGGATCTGAACTCGACTCACGACTCGGAGCTCCGAAACTCCAATGGTAGTGGATCTCCATCCTCTTCCTTCGCTCTCTCCCTTTTTCCAGCGTTTAGAAGAGAATGCCAAGAGAAATGTAACTGAAAACCAATTTTTCCGGCCTCAAACCGAGCTACCGTCGTGCGGTTACTAGATACTTCGCGTAGTATCTCAAGCGTTGACTTGTTCCCCAAGCCCACCGCCCATAACCTCCAATCATGCGCCGATACGTGGCAACTCTGTAACTGTTCTACTACCGTCGCGTGGTATCTCACTACCGCCGAGCGGTATCCAATGCGTCGTATCAACGCCCTCTTTACAATAAAAAGTCACTACCACCACGCGGTATCACTACCGCCGCACGGTATCACTACCGCCGCACGGTATCACTACCGCCGCACGGTATCACTACCGCCGCACGGTATCACTACCGCCGCACGGTATCACTACCGCCGCACGGTATCACTACCGCCGCACGGTATCACTACCGCGCACGGTATCACTACCGCCGGACGATATCTCTCAGAGTGGAAATCCGAATACAAATCGACCACGCTACCGCCGACGTTAACATTACTATCAAGCGGTATCTAACTGATAGCTTTGTTGATTAATTCAACCATGCTACCGCCACGCGGTATCAACCTACCGCCAGACGGTATCTCACACAGAGCTCCTGCAACAAATTCACAATGCTACCGCTGGTGCTAAACCCTACTGTCAGAAGGTAGCTCACAAAACCAATCTCCTGGCTACGAGAAACTTGGGACGTTACAAATCTCCCTCACTTAAAGAATGAAAGAACTAGTGCCTAAACACCTAGAGGGGGGGGGGTGAATAAGTGCACTTAATCTTTTTTACTTTAAAGGCAGAAACACTGAATTATTAGATCTGTTTATGCAATTCTCTACAGCAATTCAACACATATAACACAACAATCACAGAATAAGTCACACATAGATTACACACAGCTTTTATAGCGGTTCCCAAGGTCTGGGTACATCCACTTTCCCCTTCGCCTATCTAGTAGTGTACTAGATTTGGCCTAACTTCTCCACTACTTCTCAGATCCACAGATCTTACAGCTCACAACCCAAACAAGTTCATACAACTCGAGTGATCCCACTCCTACCACTCAGACACAAAGCTCTACCACTCAGTCTTCACTAAGACCTACACTCAGCCTTCAACAAGGCCTACACTCAGCCTTCAATAAGGCCTACACTCAGAGAAATGTATCTCCTACACTCAGGCACACAAGCCCTACCACTCAGCCTTTATAAATATAGGCTTACAACTCAGATCCCTTAGGATCCTACAAAAAATAAAGAGTACAAAGATTAATAACCACAACTCTGATTGAGAAAGATGAGTTGACTGACTTCTTGATGAGTTCTTGAAAGAACTTTGCAGAGATCAACCTCCCCTAGCTTTCTTCTGTAACACCCCAGTTTTTGCAAGAGGTTCAGTCTGCAGTTCTGAACATTTTTGGGTTTCTGGGAGGGGGCACACGGCCTGCGACATGGGCGTGTCGCAGGGCGTGTCGAGGCCGTGTCGACACTCGGCCCAAGTGTCGACACTTTCGCTCGACAAAGTGTCGAGACTGGGGCACACAGCCTGCGACACGGGCGTGTCGCAGGGCGTGTCGAGGCCGTGTCGACACTCGGCCCAAGTGTCGACACTTTCGCTCGACAAAGTGTCGAGAGTGGGGCACACAGCCTGCGACACGGGCATGTCGCAGGGCGTGTCGAGGCCGTGTCGACACTCGGCCCAAGTGTCGACACTTTCGCTCGACAAAGTGTCGAGACTGGGGCACACGGCCTGTGACACGGGCGTGTCACAGGGCGTGTCCCGCTTGGTCGACGATCTTCGCTCGACATTTTTCCGCGGTGTCGACACAAAGCCTGTCGACGGGTGTCGAGACTTGGCACACGGCTTGGGACACGGGCGTGTCCCAGGCCGTGTCATCTCTCGGGTTGGTTTCGGGGCCGTGTTATTGGAGGCACACGGCCGGCCACACGGCCGTGTCACTGGGGACACGGGCGTGTCAGGTTGAACACGGGCGTGTCGGATGCCTGTGTGCGGTTCCAGGCGCGTCGATTTGAGACGGCGAATGAGGCACACGACCCTGGACACGGGCGTGTGCCAGGCCGTTTCGGCCCAAGTCTTTTATTTTCCAGGCGAATCGTGGCCATTCTTTCCCAGATTTTGGGATCTGACGGCTCAGGACTGTTCTTGGGAAGTTAAGTCCGATTCTAGGGTTGGAAACCCTCATTTGTTTTCCAAGTCTTCTCTTACTAAGTTCTTGAGAAAAACTAGAGCAAGGAGGAAGAAGAAGAAGGTCTTGGGCTGTAGGAAGGGTTTCGGAGCTCCAAATCGCGAGCCGAGTCCGGATCCGTGAAGCTTGTAGCGTTGCGAAGATTTCCATCCGGCTATTTTGCCATGACAAGGAAGAGGAGTCGGAAGGTAACGACATCTCTCCTCTCGGTCCTTAGGATGCACGTATTAGCATCATTTAGTTTTCTTTCTCCCTAATTTTTGGGCACCAAACTCTCAAATGAGAGGGGTTTTGGTTTGCCAAGTTTCAAGAGGAACTTCCGGGTTGATTGAGTCCGTCCCCGACATATTTTTGCATTAGAGATCCGCTTCGCTAGTGGATTAGGCATGGTGGGTGAAGCCGTAGTCGCGACCGTTAGTCCGGCTCGGTGATGTTGCATACGAACTTAGGGATTCGTAGAGATTTTCCGTTGCGGCAAGATGTCATTTGTGTTGTGGTGGTGACTGTCCCATTTATTTGCAAAGGTACGAGTAGTCGGACCCGGACAAGGTTAACTCCTCGTGGCAGTAGATGGTTTCCTTGAGGGACAAGGCTAGCTCCGCACGAGTTGGAGATGGTTTCCTTGGTGCGCGGGAACGCTGCAGTACAATGAGGGATTTTGATGTATTTGGTCTTGGTTTGTATTGTGCCAAGGCGTGGCTATGTCTCTGTGGTCGGCTGGCTATCCCGTGACATGTGCGTCATGTGTGGAGAGTGTCCCGGCGAGACTAGTCCCCTTCTGTGAGACTGACGAGAATGCCAAGCTTGGGGCAAGCCCGGGCAAAGAGGCCATGAGCGGGTGGGGTCCAGCAAGGCTTCTTAGAATCGGTCGGTCTGTGTTTGTTGGAATCCTGACATGAGACGTCAGAGTTTGCAGGCAAGCCCGGGGCTAAGCCCACGAGCGGGTGGGGCCTTGGCAAGAATTCCATGTGGCGGCCTGTGCGCCGTTTGAGGGAGTTGTGTCTCCCTCATTGTTTGCGGCTTTATGCCAATGGGGAAATGTGAGTACCCAAATGTTGTGATGTTGTGCTAGTTGCATACGCAGTAGGGTGCCTTGGGCGAAGCCCGAGTGTTGCATACATGTTGCATAGTAGACCCTTTTATTACATGCTCAACCAGTAGAGAACGTGTTTGATGATTGAGACATCCAAGCCTGTTTTAATGCTTTTCTATTTATAGATGATTATATTGCATACGAAGTGCTGACTTGCAGGTTGGAGGGTTCCCCGGGGTCCGTTAGGGCGGCCGGGAGGAGATGTGTTGTTACACAGTTTGAGGTCAGCCTTTGCTGACCCACGTTACTAATGATTTTTACAGGGCAAGGATCACATGCAGAAGCTAGCACGCCGGCCAAAAAGGCCTAAGCCCCATGAAGTGTTTTTCCCTTTTTGTAGCACTACAGTTATGATGATGTTTGTTTGAGACTATTTTGTCCGGCTTGCATGCCGAGGTAGACTAGGAGTGCTGAGCACATTCATGTTTGATGTACTTTTTCTTTTTGGACACTTGTTGTAAGGCCTTAAGGTCATTTGTCTTACTCTTTAGTGGTGGATAACTTCTAGTCCTGTTTTGTTTCCGCTGTGTTGTGCATGTGTTTTGAGTTTGGGTAGTCATATCAACTTATAATACTAAAGTTGTGGCGTTCGTATGCTGTGGGGCCCCGGCCGGACCCATATTATACGTCCACTACAAGGGAGGTGTTACATCTTCAAAGCTTCTTGAATTAGAACACAGTAGGGTTGTATCTCTATGCAGATAATCTTCAATCAACTGCTGACTTGAGAATCAGATCTCAATCTGAAACTTTCTTATCAGCCTGGTTCAATAGTTGTCTTCTAAGAAGGAGCTCTCTCTCTCCAACTTCTTAGATCTTCACTTGAAGATCTTCTTCTTGTTGTGTTGTTTTTCACTTCAATGATTGCTTCATCAAAATCAATTCCAATCCCCTTCTGTTGAAGGAATAAGCCTTTATATAAGCTTTCTTTATGGTGACCGGCTGATCCGGTTTCTAATAATCTTCTGACAGCTCTGATAGTAGCAGTTGACCGGTTGAAATGTCAGCTGTCAAGTCATCCAATCACTTCTTGAAATCTCTATCACTGTCTGAAAGTGTAGAGATAGATAGTCTTTATGTGTCGACACAAATAGACCAAGTGTCGACACAAGTAGACTAAGTGTCGACACTAGCCTTCATGGTGTCGACACAACTCCTTGTGTTGTAGAAACTGCTTCTCGACACTGGTTCTTCAGAATGTGTCGACACTGATCATGTGTGTCGACACAAGTCCTTCTTCTTCAATACTTCGTTGATTTCTGCTAAGTATCGACACAACTCCTTTGTGTCAACACATCTTCTTGTGTTGAAACTTGCTAAGTGTCGACACATCTTCTTTGTGTCGAAACGTGCCTTCTATGTTGAAACTTTTGCTGAGTGTTGACACATCTCCTTTGTGTCGACACATTCTTCATGTGTTGAGACTTTGCTGAGTGTTGACACATCTCCTTTGTGTCGACACTTGTACTTAAAATTTGTTGAAGTTTGCTGAGTGTCGACACAGCCTCCTAGTGTCGACACTTTTGCTGTCGACAAAGTTTCTTTGAGTGTCGACACTGCTTCTAAGTGTCGATACTGATTATGTAGACAATTCTTCATTGTGTGTCGACACTGCCTGTATGTGTCGACACTTTCCTTCTGGTGTCGACTCTGCCTTCCTAGTGTCGACACAATTACTCCAAGTGTCGACACTGCTTCTCTAGGTGTCGACACAAGCCTTCTTAAGTGTCGACACTTTTCTTCTAGGTGTCGACACATGGACTTAGAAACTTTTCCTGCAAACCAGCAGTTACTTAACCTGCACAAAGAAACTCAAAGCACATCAAATACACCTTGATGTATATCATTGAGTAGGGTGAAGCTTCTTCAAATCAGGTACATATATTCCAATGTACCCAACAATCTCCCCCTATTTGGAGAAGTCATAACCCTTTGTCAATGATATACCCATACAAAACAAATTTTAGTATGATGTACAACAATATTAAATGACAGGGTAAGAACTTAAACATGCATGAATAGAACATGTATATACAATTAGCTCAGAATAATTAATGTAATAGATTTGAACCATGACACAATGTTCTTACAAATTCCAACATTTTCATTAGTCAAAAGTTTACATAGAATTTTAATACAAATGATTACAATTTGTAAACTTAAAAAATGCTATCCTATGACTGCTCTGGTTCCTTGATTACAATCCCCTTTCCAGATTGAATCTTTGCTTGAACTGGAGCTTCAGTGTCATCAACAGCAGCAGGCTTCTTCCCTTTGAGATCTTTCTTTTTCAGCTCTTCAGCCTTTATCTTCTGCCTTTCAAAATAGTGATAAGGCTTGTGGAAATACTTGCTAGGCTCCTGTGCATTAGGAGGTAGCTTTCCCAGTTTAGCCTTTCTTCTATATTATATAATGGCCTCTTGCCTATTCTCATGCGTTCTCCACTCCAGGTCAGAATACCACTTGCCTCTATCCAGGACATTATCCTTAGCAGCCTTCCAAGCAGTCAAGATGATATTCCTGGAAGTGGGGCTCCACTGTTCAAAATCTGGCCTTAATTCAGCTTGCTCTCTGAATCTTTTCTTAGATAATTGGGCCTCTTGTTCTTTTAACAAAGCCTCTTGTTCTTTTAGTATTGCCTCTGGCACAGGCTGGACAACTTTCTCAAGAATGATATTCTGATTTCCCTCAGGAGGACTATACATAGACTGTATCTCTTGATGTATTATATCAAAGTCTGGTGGAGGGTATATCACTTGAGCTACTTCAGCCTGCTCTCCTCCAAAGTATGCAGGATTTATTCCAGACTCTGCCACATTGTCATCATCACATAAGGGTGGATATCCAAGGGTGGCTCTGATGGAATTTGAAATCCATTTGGCATGATCAGAGCCTGCCTTGACTAATACCCTCTCCCCCTTTATGACTTCTCTCTCTATGTGATCCCTCAGATCATCTTTGTGAAACCTGATCTGGGCATTCAGATAGTTAACTCCATCTTTATAAAAAGGTTTCAACCTTTGGAGCTTGTCAGTGATTAGCTTCTGTGAATCCTGGATGGCAGAGTGAACTGCAAGTAGGCTCTCTTGGAGTTGCTTATCAAACTCAGCTTTGGCAACAGCACTGTGTGCAGTCTGGGCAGTTGCTATATTCTTCATTTCAGTGACTATGGCATTATGAGAAGCTGTCAAATTATTATTCATTCTCAGCTGATTCTCCAGGACATAGCCTTGTTTTAGGGCAATTTCATCAACTTGTTTCTTGATGTTCTCTTGATGAGTGGCCAGATAGACTACTGCATTTCCTCCCTTATGGAAACAATCAGTCATTTCCTTCTTGTTAAGATTCACTTCAAATCTGATAGATTTGATGTCTTGTGCAAGATCAAACTGAAGTGACTTATGGCCTTCATCCATATAGGTTTGTAAATCCTTCCTTTGCTCATCCAGCTTAATCTGTAAAGTCACCATCAGTGAACTATAGCCAGTAGATGGGGCAGGCTGTGGAGCAATTGTTTGTAGGGCTTTCTTATAGTTCTGGCTCCTTCTTTTGAAGACCTGAAACTTCCTCTTCTTGGCTCTAGTAGCCTCTTCATCTTCTGAAGAAGAAGTGCTGACTATGTCCACTCTATCCTTAGGACTAGGAGGTAACTCCTTCTCAGTCCGTTGTGGTTCCTCAGCATCCTTTGGCTTCTCTGTCTCTTGTGTAGCAGTTTCCACTACATTCTCCATATACTCCCCCTCAATATGGGCCTTCTACCCCTCAACAACAGCTATTTCTATCTCAAGATCTGTCTGTACAAGATCAGGGAATAGATCTTCTAATGTAAATTCCTGTTGAGGATGGGTTGGAGAATCTCTGATCTCATCAATCGCTTTATCAGCAACAGATGTGTCCTCCATGACAACATCTTGTAGTTGAAGTTGTATCTGTATTTGCAGATGAACATCAGGTAATGAATCAGTCAAAACTTCATCCTCAATAGGGAAATCTAATTGATTAATTTTAGTGATTACCTCCAGAATGGTTTGGGTAGCCCTTTCACTCTCTAGAGGAGTAGGCTCTTCCATAAGTAGAGGCTCCCCCTGGAGTGGATCCAGGTGAATTGGGCTAGCTGAGGGTAGCTCCCCCTACCTCTGAGCATCTTCTTGTCTTGCTGGAGACTGTCTAGCATTTCCAGTCTCTTCATCATCAGGAGTAAAGACCACTTGCTCTTCAGAGCTGCTGGAGGATTCTTGAGCCACAATGGCTGTCTTCTTCTTCTTCTTCTGAGGTGTGTCCTTTACTGGAGATGGTTGTTCCTTTGTCAGCACCCTATCCCATCTTGAGAAAAGTCTGACATCCATTCTCCTCATGTAGTTTATATTTGAACCAGCAGCTTGATTCATCACCTCAGTATACTTCCTGCTAGGTATAGACTCAGAATTATACCCAGATTGGTCTTCTTCAGGCTCTCTTTTATATTATCAAACAGAACTACTGACCAGTCAGTCTTAAGTTTGAAGATAATCCTTGTCATCAAACTGAACATATGGGCTGAAATTCTGTCATGTCCTCCAGGCTTACTCAGGATGACTTTGCCAACTATTTCAGACAAGAATTTTCCTTGGATGTTCATCCCTTTTCTGTTGAAAACAGATCCAATTTTCAGGTTTGAATCCAGTCCACACCATCTCAATGCCTCTCTAGTCTTAGAAGCAGATACATCTTCTTCCTCTTTTGTTCTTGGTAGTTGAAGTACCTTCCTGAGACTTTTCTGTGTGACCTTGACCTTGGTCCCATGAACTATGGACTTAATCTTGAGTCCAGTATCATCAAGTGATGCTGCACTCAAAAATTCAAGGACCTCCTTCTTCCAGATCTTGATTGGTTCTGATACAAGGTATTCCAATCCAGTCTCGGCAATTAGGGTTACCACACCTTTGATTCCGGGTTCCGTGTCATCAAAGGCATGTCGCATGAGCTCATATCCTTCATTAATATTCTCTTCTAGCTTGGGCGCCATTAGGGTCTGAAGAAATTTTGAATTTAGAGAAGAGAGATGTCGACACACAAGTTTGGTCTCAAAACTTTGGTGAGCGTGTCGACAATCACTGGGGAAAACCTATTTATACCTTTCTAGAATCGAAGGTGAAAAGGCGCGTCAAAATACTTAAATTGTGTCGACACTGTTGAAAAGTGTCGACACTTACTTATAATATCTCGACCACTATGTGTCGACACAAGTATAGTCGACAGAATATATGTGTCGACACTTATATATGTGTCGACACCACTCAGCTCGACACTTAGTCGAGACTCTACTAGACTAATTCTGTGTAAATCCTAAGTGTCGACACCACCCTGAATGTGTCGACACCTACCATGCATGTGTCGACACTAAATCTCTGTAGTGTCGACACAAACTTCCTAGATGTGTCGACACCATTTCTCTGAAATGTCGACACCACTACTCTGTGTCGACACAGACAACTCTGCGTGTCGACACCATTTTACTTAGCCAATTTTTGTAAACTATTCCAAGTTTATCATCCCTAATTCAATTTTAAATTTATTGAATTTGGTTTCATCTAAGGGCTTAGTATACATATCAGCTAGCTGATTATCTGTATTAATATACTCTAGTGAAATATCTCCTTTTTCCACATGTTCTCTTAGAAAATGGTATTTTATTTATATGTGCTTAGTCCTACTATGGGAGACAAAATTATTTGCACTAGAAATAGCACTTGTAGAATCATAAAATAAAGGTGTTCTACTTACTTGAATACCATAATCTACTAGCTGGTGTTGTATCTATAGTAGTTGTGCACATCAGCTTCCTGTAGCAACATACTCTGACTCAGCTGTGGAGATAGCCACACTGGTCTACTTCTTACTACTCCAAGACACCAGCCTTCCTCCTATAAATTGACAGGTACCTGTTGTACTTTTCCTATCTTCCTTGCAGCCTGCAAAATCTGCATCTGAATAACCTGTCAGTTCAAAATATCCATTCCTAGGATACCAAAGGCCTAGATAAGGAGTGCCCTTAAGATATCTCAAAATTCTTTTGACTGCTGTCAAATGAGATTCTTTAGGGCATGCTTGGTACCTAGCACAAACACATGTAACATACATGATATCAGGTCTACTTACAGTCAAATATAGTAGGGAGCCTACTATCCCTCTATACAAAGTTTCATCTACAGGTTTCCCTGCATCATCTTTGCATAAAGACATTGTTGACCCCATAGGAGTTTTCATGGTAGTGGATGATTCCATACCATACTTCCTTATCAATTCTAGGGAGAACTTAGACTGGCATATGGATAAACCATCCTAAGTCTGTCTAACTTGGAGACCCAAGAAGAACTTAAGTTCCCCCATACTGCTCATTTCAAATTGTCCTTGCATTAGTTTTGCAAACTTTCTGCAAAGTCTACTTTCTGTAGACCCAAATATGATGTCATCTACATATATTTGTACTAAGATAATCTTGCCTCTGGATTCCCTAAGGAATAGAGTCTTATCTATTTTCCCCCTTGAGAATTTGTTCTCAATGAGGAAACTAGACAGGGTTTCATACCAAGCCCTAGGGGCTTGTTTTAACCCATACAAAGCCTTCCTAAGTCTATAAATATAATTAGGTTTAGTAGAATCAACAAAACCTGATGGCTGTTCTACATAGACTTCTTCCTTCAGATTTCCATTCAAAAAAGCTGACTTAACATCCATTTGGTATACCTTGAACCCTTGAAATGTTGCATAGGCAAGGAACATCCTTATTGCTTCCAGTCTTGCTACTTGAGCAAAGGTCTGATCAAAATCAATACCTTCTTCCTGCCTATATCCTTTTGCAATAAGTCTAGCTTTATTCTTTATAATAATTCCATTCTCATCCAACTTGTTCCTAAAGATCCACTTAGTTCCAATTATGTTGTGATCCTTTGGTTTAGGAACTAGCTCCCAGACTTTGCATCTTTTGAACTGGTTCAGCTCCTCTTGCATTGCCTCAATCCAATGAGGGTCTAGGATTGCTTCTTCAAATTTCTTTGGCTCGACTTGGGATAAAAAGCTGGAGTAGAGAACTGAACTTAGATTCATGCTCCTTGTTTGTACCCCTTGTCTCAGATCTCCAATAATTTGATTGGCTGGATGATCTTTTAAATGCCTATTTGCTGGAGGCAGCCTGTCTTCTGGTTGTACACCTTCAGTTTCTTCATTCAGCAGCTCCTCGTGGTCTTCTTCAGCAACATGAGTATCTTGTACTCCCCCTGGATAGCAGCCACCAACTTCCACTTGCTGACTTGCAGTAGGAACTTCTGCAATAGTAAGCTTGTCCATCTTCTCAGTTACACCTGTGGAGCTGCAAACACTTTTTCAGAACCACCAAAGGTAACCTTAGGACCATCCTTGATTGGTGTATAGTCCTTCAGCAATCCCCTAGTTCCAGTCATGTGCCTGGAACTTCCACTATCCAAGTACCATATTGGGGCATAGCCACTTGGACTCTCCTGCAAAACAGATTACTTAACCTTAGAACCCAAATAATTCTTGGGTCCTTGGTGCAAGTTAGTCTGACTCTTAACAAAACTACCTGTAGCTTTTCTAGCAGGCAGTTTGCTACTTACCTTGGCACTAGAATTATGCCAACAATCTATGGTAAAGTGGCCTATCTTGCCACAACACCAGCACTCAAACATGTTGTACCTTTGTTTGGATACAACCCTGGATGTAGTATCTACAGCATGCTTTTTGTTAAGTGCTGGGGCTTTGCCCTTAGACTTGGACCTAACTGTCCTGGCAGGTTTTGTAAACCCCAATCCAGTCTTACCCTTTTGAGGAATAAAGTCATCTATTAAAGGTAAAACTGATTTTGGTTTAGAAAAACTTGCTACAATATCTCTCTCCTTTTGAAGTCTAGCCTCCAGATTTCTAATTTGATCATTCTTGAATGTAATAGTACCCATCTGAATAACAGTAATGTTCTTCAGCCTGGCTATTTCATTTAGTTTCTGATCAAATAACTTGTCAAAATCTGTTGCAGCCTCTTTAAGACTAGTAATCTCCTTAGCCTGAGTTTTGGCCAAGAGTTTGCTTTTCTTCAAAGCCTGCAAAAATACTCTATATTCATCAATTAACTGATGAATGTCTCCTTCAGATTCAGATCCACTCACATCACTTGATGCTGATGTATCTGAATCTGACTCAGTACTAGAAATTGAACTTGAAGAACAATTTTGTACCTTACTTGGTCCAGGCTGATCCTGGATCTTGTCTCCTTCTGATAAGGCCATCAGTCCCTTGCACTGAATGTCCTCATGCTCATAAATTGAGTTTATTAGCTGCATGAAGTCATTTTCTTCTTCTTCAGCAAACAAGCCAATATAGGCTTCAGCTTCTGAATCTGTTTCTGAAGATGACATATCAGTCAGACTTTTATCCTTCTTGGCAATAAAGGACCTTTCCTTTTTGCCCTTGAACTGTGTCTTCTTCTTGTCAGTGGGCTCTTTCCTCTTTTCTGGACAATCAGCTATTACATGTCCTTGTCTATTGCAACAATAGCATACTATCTTTGAGGATGTAGTTTTACTAGACTTGGACTTTCTCCTGTCATTCCTTGATGACTTCCTATTCTGATAATAGTCATCTTTTGTCTGTGAAGTGGATGGTTTGGACCTCCACTGCTTCTTCTTTAGAAACTTCTGAAAGTGCCTATTAAATGCAGCAAAGTCTTCATCACTTTCACTGCATTCTAACTTCTTGCTATCTGAAGTATCTGTCTCAGCATCAGTAACTTTTTGAGGTGGAGATGGAGACTTGATTTTATATTTCTTAGTGGCTTCAGTCTTGAAGGCCACAACTCTTTCTTTGTGCTCCACCCTAGTAGTCTTTTCTTCCTCCTTCCTAACCATTAGCTGCATCTCATAAGATAACAGTTTTCCAAACAATGTTGGAGGGGGTATATCAGCTAGTTTGGCCATTTCCCTTATGACACAAATCTTGGTGTCCCAGTCCTTTGTCAGGGATCTCAAGAACTTATCATTCAACTCATAATTGCTAAACTCTCTTCCATAGGACATCAATTTATTGACTATCCTATAAAATTTCTTGTAGCATTCAGTTATGCTATCAGACCTGCCTTGTCTGAAGCTTTCATACTCTTGGTTTAATAAAGACTTCCTGTCTTGTCTTACCTCTTCTGATCCCTCCATATAGACTATCAGTGTGTCCCACATTTCTTTTGATGTTTTACAATGAATCAGATTCTGAAATGTGGCATCATCAATTGCACTTACAATAATATTCTGGGCCCTCTTGTCCATAGTGGCCAGAATTATTTCATCCTTGGTCATTTCTGAATAGTCTTTGGGAGTTCTCTGATTGGCATCTAGAACATATACTTTCATTGGCACATATGCCCCTTTTTGACTGTAATGTAAATTCTTGGGTCAGAGGCTTCCATAAAAAGTCTAACCCTCTCTTTCCATATGCCAAAGATCTCCTTTCTGTAGATTGACAATTTCATGGATCCTAGCTCTTTGTGATTCTCACTTGAACCCATTTTCTTGATTCTTGATTATACTTATTCTGCCTACAGGATCTTTACTCAGACTGTTATGCCATTTTTGAGTAACCTCCCTCTGATACCACTTGAAAGAACTAGTGCCTAAACACTTAGAGGGGAGGGGGGGGTGGTGAATAGGTGAACTTAATCTTTTTAACTTTAAAGGCAGAAACACTGAATTATTAGACCTGTTTATGCAATTCTCTATAGCAATTCAGCACATATAACACAGCAATCACAGAATAAGTCACACACAGAGTACACACAGCTTTTATAGTGGTTCCCCAAGGTCTGGATACATCCACTTTCCCCTTCGCCTATCTAGTAGTGTACTAGATTCGGCCTAACTTCTCCACTACTTCTCAGATCCATAGATCTTACAGCTCAGAACCCAAACAGGTTCCTACAAATCAGAGTGATCCCACTCCTACCACTCAGGCACAAAGCTCTACCACTCAGTCTTCACCAAGACCTACACTCAGCCTTCAATAAGGCCTACACTCAGCCTTCAACAAGGCCTACACTCAGAGAAATGTATCTCCTACACTCAGGCACACAAGCCCTACCACTCAGCCTTTATAAATATATGCTTACAACTCAGATCCCTTAGGATCCTATAGAAAATAAAGAGTACAAAGATTAATAACCACAACTCTGATTGAGAAAGATGAGTTGACTGGCTTCTTGATGAGTTCTTGAAAGAACTTTGCAGAGATCAACCTCCCTTGGCTTTCTTCAAAGCTTCTTAAATTATAACATAATAGGGTTGTATCTCTATGCAGATAATCTTCAATCAACTGCTGACTTGAGAATCAGATCTCAATCAGAAACTTTCATATCAGCCTGGTTCAATAGCTGTCTTCTAAGAAGGAGCTCTCTCTCTCCAACTTCTTAGATCTTCACTTGAAGGTCTTCTTCTTGTTGTGTTGTTTTTCACTTCAATGATTGTTTCATCAAAATCAATTCCAATCCCCTTCTGTTGAAGGAATAAGCCTTTATATAAGCTTTCTTCATGGTGACCGGCTGATCCGGTTTCTAACAATCTTCTGACAGCTCTGACAGTAGCAGTTGACTGGTTGAAATGACAGCTGTCAAGTCATCCAGTCACTTCTTGAAATCTCTGTCACTGTCTGAAAGTGTCGAGACAGATAGTCTTTATGTGTCGACACAAATAGACCAAGTGTCGACACAAGTAGACTAAGTGTCGACACTAGCCTTCATGGTGTCGACACAACTCCTTGTGTTGTAGAAACTGCTTCTCGACACTGCTTCTTCAGAATGTGTCAACACTGATCTTGTGTGTCGACACAAGTCCTTCTTCTTTAATACTTAGTTGATTTCTGCTAAGTGTCGACACAACTCCTTTGTGTCGACACATCTTCTTATGTTGAAACTTGCTAAGTATCGACACATCTTCTTTGTGTCGACACATGCCTTCTGTGTTGAAACTTTTACTGAGTGTCGACACATCTCCTTTGTGTCGACACATTCTTCATGTGTTGAGACTTTGCTGAGTGTCGGCACATCTCCTTTGTGTCGACACTTGTACTTAAACTTTGTTGAAGTTTGCTGAGTGTCGACACAGCCTCCTAGTGTCGACACTTTTACTGTCGACAAAGTTTCTCTGAGTGTCGACACTGCTTCTAAGTGTCGACACTCATTATGTAGACAATTCTTCATTATGTGTTGACACTGCCTGTATATGTCGACACTTTCCTTCTGGTGTCGACTCTGCCTTCCTAGTGTCGACATAATTACTCCAAGTGTCGACACTGCTTCTCTAGGTGTCGACACAAGCCTTCTTAAGTGTCGACACTTTTCTTCTAGGTGTCGACACATGGACTTAGAAACTTTTCCTGCAAACCAGCAGTTACTTAACCTGCACAAAGAAACTCAAAGCACATCAAATACACCTTGATGTATATCATTGAGTAGGGTGAGGCTTCTTCAAATCAGGTACATATATTCCAATGTACCCAACAAAGAAATTTCATCCTGAAATTACACATCGCAGGAAAATACAGAAGTATCAATATTATAATTGTATACCTCAACAAAACAGCTCAAAAAACTCCGCTCTCATGGTTTGCTCGCACTCCTATGACAGCTCCTTATAGCCACAGTCATCACACTAGACCTTGGCCAATCTAATTGACTTATTCCGCAGATTCTTGACCTCCACGTCTTCGATTCGAATGAGCTTGACCTTCATTGTCAACCCACTATCGATTGACACTTGATCTGCTGTAACCACTTGCATAGGCTCTTGCACTGCCTTCCACAATACAGATATGTGGAATACATCGTGCGGATCATTTAGTTCAGTCGAAAGCTTCAATCGATAGGCTACTTCACCAATGCGCTCCAATATCTCAAACAACCCAAGTTACCCCGGACTTAGCTTTTTCAAGCGTCATATCTTTGATTCGCCTATGAATGGTTTGATCTTCAGATAAACCTAGTCCCCCATCGCGAACTCGACATTTCTGTGCTTGACGTTATAATATTTGGCATGCCTATCCTGAGCGATTAGCAGTCTCTCCCGGATTATACGTATTGTTAAAGTAGCATCTTTAACAACATTTCGCTTAAATAGCTTCGTTTCGCCAGCCTTATCTATGCCAAGGGAGTATGACACTTTCTACCATAGAGAGCCTCGAAGGGCGTCATTGGAATACTTGATTGGTAGCTATTATTGTAGGCGAACTCGATCATATAGAGGTAGTCCTCCCGCCTCTTCCCCAAATCTAGGGCGCACATGCAAAACATATCTTTCATCATCCTATTTAGACTCTCGGTCTGACCATCCCTCTGAGGATGAAAGACTGCACTGAACTTCAATTTGATACCCAACAGTTGATGAATAATACTCAAATCTTTAGACGTGAAGCACCCATCTTGGTCGCTAATGATGCTACGTGGCACACCGTGCATTTATACGATATTATCGACGTAAAGCTTCGCCAACTTTTCCACTGAATCGTCCTTCCTATTCAGAATGAAGTGCGACACCTTTGTTAAATGATCAACAATCTCCCAAATGACATCATTCCCCTTCTGCTATCTCGACAAGCCGTGCACGAAACCCATAGATATGTCATCGAACTTCCACTCTGGTATAGGCAATGACTTCAGAAATCCATCGGGCTTCTGACATTCAGCCTTTACTCAGGCATAGGTCTGACACTTTGCCACATATAGAGCTATGTCCTTTTTCAATTTTGACCACCAGAACAACTTTTTCATATCCTTGAACATCTTTATTCTCCCTGAGTGGATCGAGTACATTATGAAATGTGCATCATACATCAAATCCTCCCGTAATTTGCTCACATTTAGGACACACAATCGACTGTTCTTCTACAAAAGACCATCAAAAATAAAAAACTAGGCATTTGACCTATCTAGAGACTCTGCTAAGTAGCATCTCATGCTATCATCTAGCTCCAGTGCTTGCCGAATTCGGTCTGCGAGGTCATACTGCACCTCCGTTCAGTTCAAAGACGCTTTAGCACTGATCTACTATCAACACAAGAGATCTCTAAGGCCTCCAAATCTCGAATAAGACACTCATCATGCATATTTATCTAGTTGGTCTGTGCTGGAGCCCTACGACTCAACGCGTCTGCAACAACATTTTCCATGTTAGGAACATAATGTATCTTGAAGGTGTAGTCCCCAAGGAACTCCATCCACCTCCGCTGGCGCATATTCAAGTCCTTCTGATCTAATAGATATTTCAGCCTCTTATGGTCTGTAAAGATATCGACCTTTATGCCATACAGGTAGTGCCCCCAATGCTTAAGAGCGAATATCACGACCGCTAACTCCAAATCATGGACCGAATAATTCCTCTCGTGAACTTTCAATTGACGCAAGCCATACGCTATCACCTTCCCATATTGAAGTAAAACACAGTCTAAGCCTCTCCCTGAGGCGTCACTGTAGATTTTATAGCCCTCCGAACCACATAGCGATCACAAAATAGGCATCGTGGTTAGACGACTTTTCTATTCTTCAAAAGCTTGTGCGCATACCGGCAACCAAATAAACTTCTTATCCTTCCTTGTCAAGATAGTGAGGGGTAACACTATCCGCAAGAAGTTCTCTACGAAGCGCCTGTAGTTGCCGACAAACCCCAGAAAACTCCGTACTTCCGCCACAATAGACAACATAGGTCACTCCCTTATCGCAATTATCTTCGATGGATCTAACACAATTCCCACTCCACTAACTACATGACCAAGAAATGCTTCCAAAGACATTCAAAACTCAAACTTAGAGAACTTGGTGTACAACTGACTCCTACTTCGGGTCTTTAAAACAGTGCGTAAATGATTTGCATATTCTTCTTAAAACCGAGAGTACACGATGATATCATTGTTGGGTACATTGAAAATTACGTACCTGATTTGGAGAAGCCCATTGTCAAATCAATGATATACACTAAGTTATATTTGATGCATATTAAGTTTACATGTGCATGACTTAAAGTGAAAAACTTTACCTTAGCACAAATGTGTCGACACAGTTCAAATATGTCGACACCTCTGCAGAAGCTGTGTCGAGACAAGTCAGTTGTCACGACACCTTGAAGACCGAGTCAGCATAATTGACAAATTAAAGAGGATAATTATGTTGAGTAAAATTATGTCAAGATAATCTCACTGTCTCGACACAAGGCAGAATCAGAAGATGTCAACACAACAGACAGATTTTGTCGAGACAATCTCACTGTCTCGATACAAGGCAAAATCAGAAGATATCGATACAACAAAAAGATTGTGTCGAGACAATCTCACTGTTTTGACACAAGGCAGAATCAGAAGATGTCAACACAACAGACAGATTATGTTGAGACAATCTCACTTTATCGACATAAAACAGAAGCAGAAGGTGTCGACATAGCAGACAGAGTATGTCGAGACAATCTAACGGTCTCGACACAAGGCAGTATTAAGAGATGTCGTCACTGAAAATGGGTGGGTTGAGACAAGTCAACTGTCTCGACACTTTCAGCTTCTAATGAAAATTATTCCAAGTTAGAATGTGGCGAGACTAGTAAGATATCTCAACACATGTGTTGAGCCATCAGATACATCTCGACGCTTTTATTTCAGAATATGCTGAGTCGACACTAACAAGTTAAGACATGTCAGAACTGTCAAGTCAGTCGCGACAAAATCATACTTCAACAGAAATAGGTCAAAGAAGATTGTGATGTATGTTGCTGACGTCATCAAACAGAATTCAGTCATCTGCAAAGTCTATATATAGGCAGTGTTGCCTTCACAAAAGTGAGACATATATGAGAGAGCCAAATAAAAAAAGAGCATACAGATCAAATTAAGCAATCAGAATTTCTCGTTCTAATTTCTTTCAAGTTCTAACCAGGCGACATATTCGAGAAAGAGAAAGAAGACGAAGGTCTTCAAGAAGATCCTCAGATCCCTTTTACTAGGTTGATTAGAAGATCTAGTTGTATCTAATCCACAATATCTTCAAGTTATTCACGACGATCAATATCAAGAAGATTGCTGTTTCAGAGAAGGAACCTTTCAGTCTGCTGATCTATCAAGAAGAAATCCAATTGCAACTGATTTGAAGAATCTGTGAGAACAGATATATCAGATTATAGGTTTTCTGTTTTCTGAAGTTGATTTTAACCCTCTATATATTGTAATAACTCCTAGAGATTTGAGTGGGTAGGAGAATCTTTTCTCTGAGATTGTACGCATAAATTATAAAGGCTGAGGTAGGGTTCTGAGGGACCTAAGGTAGGTGGTTTGGATTAATCACTGAGTCGTAGGCCTATTCTATAAAGGCTAAGGTAGGGTTCTTGAAAGGGCCTGAGGCAGGAGATTGAGGGAATCTCTGAGGAAGGATGAGTTGGCCTGAGTGTAAGTTTCTTGATAGAAACTGAGCCTGTAGGATCTTTGGATCCTAGTTAAAGAGGAGGATCTATAACCTTATCTAGCACATTGCTAGTGAGGAAGAAGAGGGAAAGTGGATGTACCCTAAATAGGGGAACCACAATAAATGCTGTGTGTGTTGTGATATGTTCTTTACTTGTGCTATGTGTGCTTTAATCTGTGATAATATTATTCCTATATAATAAGGGACAAGAAATTGCAAAGGAATATTTTAAAAAGGTCACCTATTCACCCCCTAGGTGACTATCTACCCATAGGCTTGACTTTCAAGTGGTATTAGAGGGAGGTTATTCAAAGAAAGACCTAACAGTCTGAAAAAGATCCTAAGGGTATTAGAAGATTATCAGATCTATGGCTTATTAATCTCACAGAGAACTTAGTTATATGAAATTGCCAATTTGCACTAAAGATAACTTTGCAATATGAAAACAGAGAGTGAGACTGTTCATGGAAGCCTCAGATCGAAGAATCTTTGTCACAGTTCAAGAAGGACCATATGTGCCCATAAAAATTTTAGTCTTAGATGCAAATGATCAAACCCCCAAGAAACTCTCATAAATGACAAAGGAAGAGGTGATTCTTGCTACTATGGATAAGAGAACACACAATATAATAGTTAGTACAATAGACAACTCAACCTTTTAGAATCTAGTGCACTGTAAAACATCCAAGGAGATGTGGGATACCCTCATAGTATATATGGAAGGCACAAAAGTGGTAAGAGATGACAGGAAATCTCTCCTCAACCAGCAGTATGAAGCCTTTAGAAAAGGAAAAACTGATTCTATTGAACAATATTATGAAAAGTTCTTTAGAATAGTTAATGACTTGAGAAAATATGGCAGAAATTTCTCAAACTATAAACTAAATGACAAATTTCTAAGATCCCTAAATAATGAATGGGACATCAAAATTTGTGCTATAAGAGAGATGAGGAATCTAAGAAATATGTTACCCCAAGACATATTTGGAAACTTAATGTCACATGAACTTCAGCTAAATTCTAGGAAAGCTAAAGCTGAATTAGCTAGACACCCAACTCAGTATATATCTGTGGCTTTGAAAGCAGATACGTTTAATAAAGCTAAAAGAGAAATCCCATCATCACCCAGAAGGGAAAGTAAATTCTCATTTTGCAGGAATGTCCAAGTTCTAGAGATAGACCAATCTGGTACTTAGATATTAGATGTTCTAAACATATGACTGGAATAAGAGGAAATCTGAGGGAATACATCCCTCTGGAGAATTTACCAAATTTTATCTTTGGAGGAGCCAACAAATACATTACCAAAGGTTATGGTAAAATCACAAATGGCTTAGTCACACTCACTAAAGTAGCTTATGTGGAAGAGTTGCAACACAATTTTATAAGTATAAGCCAACTTTGTGATCTGGGCTATGACATATCTTTCCACAAAGAAGAGTGTCTAATAAAAAGGTCAAGTGACCATGAGGTCATCTTGACAGGCACTAGATGTGGGAATGTATACTGTTTGAATTTTCTATGTATAAAGTCAGACTCACCCTTATGTTTAGTTGCAAGTGAGAAAGCCTCACATTGTGTCAAGTGGTACAAGAGGCTAGCTCATTTGAACTATACGGCCGTAGGAAACTCTACAACAAAGAGCTCGTTAGGAATGGTCATAATATTAAATGCTCTAAGGAGAGTATCTGCTCAGCATGCCAAAAAGGCAAGTATATTAAAGCTTCATTCAAAAGTTATAAACCCAAAGACTCAGTGAGGTGTTTATACCTCTTGCATTTGGACTTGTTTGGTCCTATGCCTGTTCATAGTTTGGGAAGGAGAGTCTACACCTTTGTAATTGTTGATGATTATTCCAGATACACTTGAGTTTTCTACTTAAAGAAAAAGTCTGAAACTCCTGATATCTTCAAGACTTTTATCAAACAAATTCAAAATGAATTTAACAGTACTGTGGTCAGAATTAAAAATGATCATGGAACTGAATTTCAATATGATTATCAAATGTTTGTGAAAAAATTAGGATTAAGCAAGAACTTTCTTCATCAAGAACACATCAGCAAAATGGAGTTGCTGAGAGGAAGAATAGGACTCTCATTGAAGCTGGAAGAATCTTGCTGAGTTATTTCTCATTCTTAGAATATTTCTAGGCTGAGGCAATTAACACTGCATGTCATGTTCTTAATAGAGCTTCAATCAACGAAAGACTAAATAAAACTCCTTATGAACTAATGAAGGGCAGAAAACTAAACATAGCCTATTTTAGATTTTTTTGGTTGTAGATGTTATGTCCTAAATAATGGGAAAACATACATAACCAAATTTGCTGAGAAGTCATATGATGGGATATTTGTTGGTTATAGTAACCACAGCAAGGCCTATAGGGTCTACAACTTGAAGGATCAAGTTGTAGAGGAGTCTATACATATTGTATTTAATGAAATTTCTGTGTTTTATAAAGATAAGTTAGGTACATCATGCACAACAGGTGTGGATTTGAAGCTAAAGGAGCTGACTATAGAAGATACAGTAACAACAAAGCATAATATGCAAGATGAAGTCAACATTGTGGAGGAAGTACTTGCACAGGAAGAGACAGGAGAAGCAACTCAGCAAGTTGATCATGATGGTCCAAAAGAAGAAGTTACACTACCTACAATTGTCAGGCATCTAAGGGATCATCCAAGGGAATTGATCATATGAGATGCTGCTCAGGGAGTGACCACAATAAGCAAACATCACAATATTGTGATGTATTCAAGTTTTTTGTCACAAATAGAACCAAAGAAGTTTGAAGAAGCTAATGTGGATCCATTTTGGATAGGAGCAATGTAGGAAGAATTGAACCAGTTCAAGAGATGTAAGGTCTGGAAGCTGGTTCCCAGACCAAATGATTGAAACATCATAGGAACCAAATGGATATATAGAAAGAAACTTGATGAGAATGGTGTGATAATAAGAAACAAAGCTAGACTGGTTACAAAGGGATATAGACAACAAGAGAGAATAGACTTTGATCAAACCTTTTCACCAGTGGCCAGATTAAAAGCTTTAAGACTTTTCCTAGCATATGCAACCTACAAGGGTTTCAAAGTTTTCCAACTGGATGTTAAGTCATCCTTCCTAAATGACAACCTCAAATAAAGAGTCTATGTAGAGCAACCATCAGGTTTTATTGATCCAACTAAAACAACTCATGTTTATTTGCTTTCAAGGGCTCTCCATGGTTTAAAACAAGCCCCAAGGATTTGGTATGAGACTCTGTCTGAGTTCCTTCTGGAGAATAAATTCTCAAGAGGGAAAATAGACAAAACATTATTCCTTAGGGAAGTCAAAGGCAAGACCATCATGGTATGAATATATGTAGATGATATTATATTTGGTTCTACTGATGAGTCACTTTGCACTAAGTTTGCCAATTTAATACAAAGTAAGTTTGAGATGAGCAACATGTGTGAACTCAAGTTTTTCTTGGGTCTCCAAGTTAAACAAAATTTAGATGAGCTTTTCATTAGTCAGTCTAAGTTCACCAATGAGTTAATCAAGAAGTATAGCATGGAAACAACCACTTCAATGAGAACTCCTATGGGATCCACTATGTCTTTGGACAAGGATATTGTTGGCAAGCCAGTTGATGTAACCTTGTATAGGGGCATAGTTGGATCACTACTATATCTTACAGCCAGCAGACTAGATATAATGTACACCACTTGCATCTGTACCAGGTATCAAGCATGTCCTAAAGAATCTCATTATAAAGCAGTCAAAAGGATATTGCGATATCTAAAGGGCACACCTAATCTTGGCCTTTGGTATCAAAGGAATAATGATTTTGAACTGATTAGCTTTTTAGATGCAGATTATGCAGGATGCAAAGAAGACATGAAAAGCATATCAGGGTCATGTCAATTTCTTGGAAAGAGGCTGGTTTCATGAAGTAGCAAAAAACAGACAAGTGTGGCAATATCTACAGCTGAATCTGAATACATTTCAGCTGAAAGTTGCTGTACTCAACTGCTTTGGATTAAGCATCAGCTATAAGACTATAAGATACAGCTAAGTGAAACTCTCTTATTTTGTGATTCTAGAAGTGCTATTTCCATTGCAAACAATCATGTGTCTCACAGTAGAACAAAGCATATAGAAATTAGATATCACTTCATTAGGGAGCATGTAGAAAATAAAAATGTTAGCTTAGAATTTGTTCCTATAACTAACCAAATTGCTGACATTTTTACCAAACTACTAGAAGAAGAGAAATTTAATTTCTTTAAATTTGAACTTGGGATGTTAAATCTTGAATAACTAAAATAAGAATAATTAAAAATTAATTAAATAATAGTCAACCATACTGCTTACTCTACTAGATATAGACATCTCAAATATTAGGAAGTAATTGTTCTAAAAAGAGTATTTTGACTAAGTAAGAAATTGTGTCGCGACATAATTTATGTATGTCGACACTATATATAGTCTTGTGTCGAGACTCAGGAAAGAGTGTCAACACATGTCGAGATACCTATCATGACACATGTCGGTGTGTCGACACATGTTGACACAACTTGGTCGTCGACAATTCACTTGTGTCGACTTTAGGTCTTTTTTAAAATTTAGAATACGCTTATATGCAGTGCGCCCTTTCGGCTTCTAGGAAGATTTGCCTATATAAAGAAGATTGAGTGTAGGAGTCAACTACAACTTCTTGATCTCTCTCTAAGTGTCGAGACCTCATATTCCCTTTTGTCGACATTCATCGCTCCTTCCGTTTGACAAAATCAAGAACTACGACAACAATGGCTCCAAAGAAGGATGAGAACATCATTAAAGGATATGAACTTGTGCGAAATGGATTTGCCTCCACAGAAGAAGAAATTAGGAATGTCATTATCCTAATCCAAGAAGCAGGCCTTGAGTATATACTGTCTGAGCATACGAGCATCTGGAAACGGGAGGTACTGGAATTCTTCATAAATGCAACATTAGATTCCAGTTCAACAAAAATTAAATCCACTGTGATTGGGGAAAAAGTTAGAATCACAAGAAAAAGACTGGCTAAGGTATTTCATATACCTTGAGTTGATCAAGAGGTTGTAGTAGATTCAGCCAAAACTGTTGAAGGACTGCTATGGTGTTGATTAGATTCAATCAACAAAATAGGAAGTTCTCTGAATCAGACGGGTTTGAATACCTAAGGTAAATTTTTGTCTGAAATCATTGAAAAGGTACTGCTGTGTAAGATTGGCGCACATGACAGAATTTCTGCTCACATGTTTGAGCTAATGATTAGAATAATCTTCAAACTTAAGACTGATTGGAGTAGTTTGGTGTTTGATACGATTTCTGAGAGTATTAAGAACCCCAACATGGGCAGGATACTGAGTTTGTCTTTATTTAACATCATTCCTACAAACCTAAATCACAAACTAGCGACAAAAATAAATCATATGTGAAAAATATATATGAGGATTTTGTCTAGATGAGATAGAGTTCTATCCAGAGAGCCTTCTGTAATTAAAAAGAAAAAAGAGAAGAAGGAAAAGGAAGTGGGGATAAAAGACATCTCCTCCAGTGATTCTAAACTTCTAGGAAGTTCCAGTTCAGATCACAGTGATGCTCCAGCTACAAACATTCCTCAAAGGACCTCACCTGAAACAAGACATAAGGTGTAGGGGGAGAATGACCCCCCCAATAGACCAAATTGCTGAGACAAACCTAAATGCACCTACTATCTTAGATAGTGAAACTGTAAATGCAATTGTAAATGATGTTCTCCATGACCTGAATACAGATGTGATACAAATTGTGAATGAGGAACAGGATGAGAATATGCCTGACATTGAGGCAGAAGTCTCTAAGGAAATTGTGGAAGAAACCCCACTGAGAGTGGAAACTACCATCCAGGGGGAGATACTTACTCCTCCTGGGGATCATGTTCCTACTAATAAAGATCAACAACATGAGACTACCTTAGAAGATCAAAATCTTGATCAAAATGATGCAAGAGTTGAGGGGGAGCTAGAAGCCAAGTCCTCTAGGTCTGGAAGTGCAGAAAGACAACAATCTATTGCCATTGTCAGTTATTTTGAATCAGATGAGTAAGAAGAATCACAACTACAAAAAAGAAAGATAACTGAATTAAAGAAGTGAAGTTAGAGCTATAAAAGGATATATTGACAACAAAACCATCTCCTTCTCCTGCTGTGGATTTCAGTTCTCTCTTAGTTCAACTACAAATCATGTTAGATAAACACATGACAGATCTCGAAAAATATGTGGATGAAAGTAAAAAGGACTTATAGTTACAGCTGGCCCAGGACATAAAATCAATAAGATTTGAAGTGAATTTACTAAAACAAGACATGACAAACTTCTTTTTAAAAGGTGCACATGCAGTACTCTACCTTGCAAAGTAGCAAGAAGTGTCAAAGGAAACTTTAGAAGAAAGTGCAGTACAACAAGGTTTTGTTCTGGAAAATCAGCAGAGATTAAATGATAATCTCATCCAAATGCATGAAGTATCACTGCAAAAGCTTACTGAACGAACACAAGCTTTGGAAGAAAAGATTACTACTACATCAGCAGCTACTGAAGCCAACCTCTCAGTTGAATCAGCTTCTCTAGATACAACCATAAAGGAGTTAGGAAAAAGGTATCACTGATCTAATTAAGAAACTTAAAACTCATTACACCACTGGAATTCATCATGTAGTAGATCAAGTTCGATTTTAGAAGGATGATTTGAAAGATCACATTGACAGAGAAGTCATAAAGGGGGAGAGGTAATAAAAGCCAGCTCTGATCATGCTACGTGGACTTCCAATAGCATCCGAGCTACTCTTGGCTACCCCCCACTATGTGATGATCATCTGACAGCTGAGTTTGGCTTCCAACCAGCTCAGTTGGAAGGAATTCCTCCACTTGTAGAACATATAATATATTCTCCACCACACTTTGAGGATATTCAAGATGCAATCCAGACCATGTATAGTCCTCCACCTAATGCTCATAATGTTGTGTGTGAAGAGGTGGAGATGACTGATGCTACCCTGCTAAAGGAAAGAGAAGTTCCAATGTCTAAGAATAGATTTAGAGAGCAGGCAGAGGCTAGGCCTGATTTTGAGCAGTGGAGTCCATCCTCTAGAAGTATTATATTCACTGCTTGGCAAGCAGTTAATGCTAATAGACATGATAGTGGTATGTAGTACACTGAGCAGGAATGGAATAAGCATCTCAAGTAACAAGAAGTTATCTATAAGTTCAGAAAATATCAGAAGAATGGTGTGATTCAAGCTACTGCTGTTGAACCAAGCAAATACTTCCCCAAGCCCTACCATTACTTTGAAACACAAAGTCTCAAGGCTGAACAGCTCACCAAGATCAAGGACAAAAAAGGCAAGAAGGTAGCTGATGATATTATGCCAGAAGTTAAGGACAAAATTTATTCAGGTAAAGACATTGTCATTAAGAAGCCAGATCAATCATAGATTATTTCGTATTAGGGATTATGTAATTCTGTTATAACTTGGTGTAATCCTTGGACTGTTAATATTGATAACTTTTGAAACTATTCATTAGCTTTCTATTTTTGTTGTCTTAATATAATCTGTTACCACACTAAATCTTTTACATCATATTTTGGTATTGTGGTGTATATCATTGAATTGGGGTTATGACTTCTTCAAATTGGGGGAGATTGTTGGGTACATTGAGAATTATGTACCTGATTTGGAGAATCTCCTTGTCAACTCAATGATATACACTAAGTTGTATTTGATGCATATTAAGTTTACATGTACAAGACTTAGAGTGAAGAAATTTACCTTAGCACAAATGTGTCGACACAGTTCAAATGTGTCGACACCTCTGCAGAAGCTGTGTCGAGACAAGTCAGTTGTCACAACGCCGTGAAGACTGAGTCAGCATAATTGACAAATTAAAGAGGATAATTATGTGGAGTAAAATTATGTCGAGACAATCTCACTGTCTCGACACAAGGCAGAATCAGAAGATGTCAACACATCAGACAGATTGTGTCGAGACAATCTCACTGTCTTGACACAAGGCAGAATCAGAAGATGTTGACACAGCAGATAGATTGTGTCAAGACAATCTCACTGTCTTGACACAAGGCAGAATCAGAAGATGTCAACACAACATACAGACTGTGTCGAGACAATCTCACAGTCTCGACATTAGGCTGAACCATAAGGTGTCAACGTAGCAGATAGAGTGTGTCGAGACAATCTAACGATCTCGACACAAGGCAGTATTAAGAGATGTTATCACTGAAAATAGGTGGGTTGAGACAAGTCAACTGTTTTGACACTTTTAGTTTCTGATGAAAATTATTTCAATTTAGAATGTGTCGAGACTACTAAGTTATCTCAACACATGTGTTGAGACTTCAAGTACATCTCGACTCTTATGTTTCAGAATATGCTGAGTCAACACCAACCAAGTCAAGACATGTCAGAACTGTCAAGTCAGTCACGAAAAAATCATACTTCAAGAAAAATAGGTCAAGGAAGATTGTGATGTATGTTGCTGATGTCATCAAACAGAATTCAGCCATCTGCAAAGTCTATAAATAGGTAGTGTTGCCTATTTACTATACAAGAGAGCTGAATAAAAAAAGAGCCGACAGATCAAATTAAACAATCTGAATTTATCGTTTTAATTTCTTTCAAGTCCTAACCAGTTGACATATTTGAGAAAGAGAAAGAAGACAAAGGTCTTCAAGAAGATCCTCAGATCCCTTTTACTAGGTTGATCAGAAGATCTAGTTGTATCTGATCCACAATATCTTCAAGGTATTCACGCCGATCAACATCAAGAAGATTGCTATTTCGGAGAAGGAACTTTTCAGTCTGCAGATCTATCAAGAAGAAATCCAATTGCAGCTGATTTGACGAATCTGTGTGAACAGATATATCAGATCTATCAAGAAGAAATCCAATTGCAGCTGAGGTTGGGTTCTTGGAAGGGCCTGAGGTAGGAGATCGAGGGAATCTCTGAGGTAGGACCAGTTGGTCCGAGTGTAAGTTTCTTGATAGAAACTGAGCCTGTACGATCTTTGGATCCGAGTTAAGAAGGAGGAGCTATAACCTTATCTAGCACATTGCTAGTGAGGAAGAAGGGGGAAGTGGATGTACCCTACATAGGGGAACCACTATAAATTTGGTGTGCGCTGTGATCTGTTCTTTACTTGTGTTGTGTGTGCTTTAATCTGTGATAATATTATTCCTATCTAATAAGGGACAAGAAATTGTAAAGGAATATTTTAAAAAGGTCACCTATTTACCCCCCTAGGTGACTATCTACCCATAGCATGACTTTCAATCATCAATAAAGACTATCACGAATTGTTCTAAGTACTCTCTGAGCATCTGGTTCATCAAGTACATAAACACGAATGACATATTCGTTAACCTAAACAACATTACAGTGGACTCATAATGCCCATAACGTATACTGAATGTTTTCTTGGGGATGTCACTTTCCCTGATTCTCAATTGATAATACCCAGATTTCAGATCTAGCTTTGAGTACATAGTCGATCCAACTAGCTGATCGAACATATCATCGATTCTTGGAATCAGATACCTATTCTTCTCCGTCAGCTTATTCAACTCTCGATAATCTATACACATCCGTAAACTTCCTTCCTTTTTCACGAAAAGGACCGGTGCACTCCAAGATGACGAACTTGGACGCACTAACCTTGATCTAGTAGTTCTTAAAGTTGAAATTTCAGTTCCACCAACTCCCTTGGTGCTACACGTTACAGAGAGCGTGACACAGGCTTGACACTTAGCACTAGCTCAATGGTGAAATCGATCTCTCTCAGAGGTGGAGCTCTAGGGAGATCTTCACAAAAAACATTAGCAAACTCCAATACCACGAAAATACTAATCAAATCGGGCTTGAGCTTCTTAGCTTCTAATAGGGTGAAGAATAACTTCGCACGCTCACGAACTACTTTGACTACTTGGATAGCAGCCATCAGCACCTTGCTCGATCCCTTCATACCAGTGAAGGTAGTTTCACGACTCGTATTCAACACCAGTTTGACCACCTTGAGATTGCAATCAATGTTCGCTTGTTGCTCCGAGAGCCAGTCCATGCCAAAGATCACATCAAACTCTATTATCAGCAGTAGTGATGCTTGCAAGCCAAACTCTTGAATCCATATCCACACCTTTATGCAACAAACTTTATCTACGTGCATCGAATACCTGTTAGGCAGCAACACATACAATCTATCGTTTGCCCCCAAATAGGGCACTCCGATACGCGACACAAAGTCTTCAAACAGAAAGGAGTGTGGAGATCCTGTATCAAACAGTGTTCTCGCTGGACAATCAAAGATCACGACAATGCCTAATACAAGACATTCATACAACCAATGCATAAGGCGTAAGGTATAGAAAACAATAAAGCTAAAATCCAACTCATACCTATAACCACATCACCCTGCTTAATGGCCTCCTGCTAGCCAAGGTTGTAAACTCTAGGCTGGGCTGGACCATAATGAGACGCAGTTGACTCCACCACTTTCCCTTTCTCCTTATAAGACGCACCTGTCTTCTTCTCAGTCCTCGAGGGACCACTTCGACATTCTCGGGCTATGTGTGCCGGTTTGCAGCAAGTATAACAATGAATTGGGACTCGCCCAGAAGTCATTCCAGACACTACAGAAGAAGGAGCTAGTCCAGCAGATTGGGACTTCTTGTTCCACATTCGGTACCTAGTCTTCGATGAGTTTGGTACTTTAAACTCTTTCCTCCTTAAGGCCGAGTCATTTTTACGCTGTACGCGCTTCATATCTTGCTCCAAGGATCGATCTGTATTAACTAAGGTCAAAAAATCCCGTGTCATTGGACCTGAGAGCAACAACCTTAGATCGTCATGCAATCCTTCATAGAACTGGTTGGTCTTGCGCTCCTCATCAGTAAAGGTGGAGCCCGCATATCGCTCCAATCTCGTGAACTTATGCAAGTAGTCATAAACACTACTCTCGCCATAAGTTAACCTCTGGAATTGATTCCCCGTAGAAATTTTCTGCGCAGAAGGGATATATCGAGCCAGAAATAATCTAGAAAACTCATCAATCGAGATATTTGCGAGCTATCTTCCAGCAAAGTGATGCAAATTCAATTCATCCCACCATAACCATGCCTCTCCGTCTAGTAGGAAAGTGGCTACAGTGACTTTCTACCACTCCTCTGTTTCCGTTGCCGTCATGACTCTATTAATCCGAGAGAGACAGTCTTCGACTTGCATTGGGGTTCTAGCCCCCACAAACACTGAAGGATTGAAGCTCATAACATGCTTGAGATGCTTTTCAGTCGCTCTTCTTTGCGCTACAAACTCTACAGCTACATGAACGACCACTATAGGCTTAGCCACGCCAAGTGGTACTTGGCCCCGTTCAGGGCAGGAGGCTGCACATGCCTCCCTAGCTGGGCATTTATCATGGCGAACACAGCTTCAACCACTAGCCTTATAGTTTCTGCAGAAGGAGGGGTTGCAAGCATGTCATTCGACACACTACTCTCTATAAAGTGCTGACGTTGGGATTGCTCTGCAGCACTCCTAGTCACCTATAATCGTGAAACACTCAATTATGCGACTAAATACATAACCAAAAAGCAATTATAGGAACACACAGGTTCCTCAAACATGTGTATTTTCATTCATAAGTGTACATTCATGGGTTCTTTCATTTTATAATGATAACGCTCATACACGTGCTCATCACCCCATAAAAGAATTCGTCCACAAATTCGAATAAGAAATACCGACACCAACCTCTAATACCAAATTATAACAACCCCATCCGTCACATATAATATAACAGAAGGTCCGACCGGGGTCCTACGCCATATTCCACAAACAGTCAGTGAAGTTACGTATTGATACCATAATCCATTTACACAACTTAACTCAGAGTGCATTCTACCGGAAGTTAAATAAATTGTTTAGGACCCAACCAAACGAATGTCCACAAAACCAAAGCAGGAATGATAACTTAAATACACAAATCATTATTGTCTTAAGGCTTTACAACTATTTCCTCAAATATAAGTGTTTTACAGACATCGGCACGCAAGTCGACCACACATGAAAATGTAACAGCATGCTTCGCTTGGCCTTCGAGGGCCGACAGTAAATAGTGCTTCAGCCGCTACTTCCTACTTGGCTCAGCTGTACCTGCATAAAAGCATTCCACACCAACGGTGGCAAACAAAGCAACGATCAACGTTAGCTAACCAAATTATAACGACTCTGCCCCTCACCCGGGGCGGCGATGCTCATTCCCTGCAGGTAGAACAATATGTATAATAATGGTAACACGTCCCGTGCACTCATGACACAATATCGATGTGCTGAGATTCAAGCCTGACCCCCGTTCTCATGACAGTACCTTTGAGAATTACTGGTCTTTCCAGCAAGAAGCCTAAGACTCTCCTTATGCTACGACAAAGTCATGCTGAGATTCAAGCCACTAACACACTCCAAGCCGAACGCCACAAGGTGGGTATAGGTCTGCCACAACCCATTGCTCAAACCGTCAGGCTCGCAAGCCACGACGCGGGTCCGCCTTCCCTTGCACATTCACACACTACATAACCATATTATGTTAGAAGGCTAGCTCACATGACCACCATAGCGGAGCAATCTAAGCTCACAGCTCATCATATACGCCCCAAAGTCTCCACGAGACAGGCCTCCAAAACATCGCTCACTGGAGCTACCACCGGCTGTAGCGCTATCGTCACGCAGTAAGGGATAGACTATCATTTCACCCCCAAAAACGGTGTTTTCCTGGAGACTAACTCCAGTACTCTCATTATAGCTACATGCACACCATGTGACTCCGAAAATTGCATGTTTACCACAGAGTCTTCTCCAGCATACAAAACAATCATCACTAATCCATACCAACCTGTCCGGATGGGCTTCATACAACACGCCTATTCCTTACTTCGATTCCGGATTCTAAATGCAAAGGTAACGGGGATACAATCGATTGACTCGCCGGGAGATCCGTTTCCACGTGCTCATGCAATGACTACCCTCACATGCCATAACAAGAAACTTCACATGTCCAAGGATGAAGATCTTTACCCTTGACATTCATTTCGGCGCTTTGGGAGTGAATCTAGCCAGATGAAAATGACCGCAACGGACTTCCCTTCGCAGATCTGAACTCGCCTAGCGACTCGGAGCTCCGAAACTCCAACGGTGGCGGATCTCCTTCCTTCGCTCTCTCTCCATTTTTCTAGAGTTTAGAAGAGTGTCAAGAGAAATGAAATTGAAAACTCATTTTTCCGTCCTTAAACCGAGCTTCCGCCGTGAGGTAACTAGCTTCCGCTACACGACACTTCAATCTTTGGCTTGTTCCGCAAGCCCACCGTCCAAAATCTCCAATCACGTGTCGACACGTGGCCACACCATAATTGTTCTGCTACTGTCGTGCGATATCTCACTACCGCAGAGCGGTAGGCGAATCATCTCATCAACGCGCCGTTTACGACGAATAGTCACTACCGCCATGGTATCACTACCGTCGTGCGGTATCTCTCAGAGAGGAACTCCAAATAAATTTACCATGCTATTGCCGGCATTAACATTACCGCCGGGAAATAGCTCACTGAGAGCTTTTTCGATTAATTCGACCATGCTACCGCCGCGCGTTTTCAACCTACCGCTAGGTGGTATCTCATAAAGAGCATCTGCAATAATTTCACAATGCTACCGCCGGCGCTAATGCTACTGTCGGGCGGTAGCTCACAGAACGAATCTCATGGCTACAGGAAACTTTCGGCGTTACACCATCCGGGATACCCGCGGACTGGCACGGGTTTGACCCAATTTAGGCTTAGTGTCAGGCCATATTTAACTTTTTTTGGCATTTTTATTCTTTATTATGATAAGCCCGAAATTAGGGCAATTTTGGAAGCCTCATTTAGGCTCCTTTTGGTCCTTTTAATTTGAATTTTGATTTTGGCAACCCAATTGAATCAGTTATCAAAAGAAATATTTTGAGGTTTAATTAAGGGTAATTTTAAAAGACCAGTCTCTTAAAAGACAAGTCCCGGACTGGTCCCGCTCAAACCGAACGTGATACGGGACCAGTTTTACTCCTCTCAAGGAGGACTGGTTCTGACCGGAGGACCGGTCCTAACCGGTCCCCGACCGGTCTTTTTATTGTTTTAATTTAAAAAATAAATTATAAAACTATATTTTGATTTTTTATCTCAAGTTTAATTACAAGCAGAGCAAAACATATTTGAGGTTTAAATTTAAAACCAGATGATAAATTATAAAACCTGAGATTTTAACCAGACCAACACCTATTTCATTATAATGTACAAGTGAAAAGATCGGTTTTTTTTATCAAAGATCAGTATTTTACCGGTCCCGATCTGGGACCACTCTTTGATGAAAAAGGAGGACTACGTGGGCCCCCTGGGACCTATCTGGGACTGGACCGGTCCTAACCGAGATCAGTCACTAGCCGGTCCTAACTGGGCCGGTCTCAGCCGGACTGATTAGCACCGGATTTTTGTGCATACCTAAATAATGACACAAAATATTTGTTTTGGGGCAAATCACATATTCTATTCCGTTAATAGTAGTAATAATAATAAATTTCATGCCCAAATTTGCTCAAACGTTATTGCCCAAATTTGGGCTGTAACGGTTCAGTTTGGTTCGGTTTGTAAGCAAAAACGTAAACCGAACCATCCTTATGTGGTTCCAAAAATTTGGAACCGAACCAAATCGCTCAAACATTGAAACCGAATTGAACCAAACTGAATGGTTTGTTTCGGTTTGGTTTGGTTTTGGTGGTTTAAATAATGTGATAAAGCTTAACGATTTATAGATAGAGATCAAGGTTGGTGCAACTTACTGAAACCGAACCAAACCGTACGGTTTGATTTGGTTTGGTTCAGTTTTGCGGTTCGGTTGGTTTTGGCTTACAGGCTTTGCCCCAATTGATAAAATATTTGGATTATTTTGACAACAAACCCTGCGTGTTTTTGTAGCCCAATTTGTGTCACCATGAATTATTTTATACCTTAATTATCTTTATTCTGAGTAATTTTTTCAATCCAAAATTGTGTCAATTTAAATCAGATTTGAGATGCCTTTTGGAATTGATTTTAGGCTATATTTGGATGTTTTATTTTTATTCTCTTGCTTTTTTGGTCATTTATTTATATTTTTTGCATGTTTTAAGAGATTAAATTAACATAACTATAATTTTACTATAAAGTAATAAATATATTTTTATTTTTGTAATAAATTTCAAATTATTTCTTGAAGCTAAATTTAATTAATGGATTTAAGATAAATTAAAATTATAAAATTGTAAGAATCTAAATATTTAAGCTAATTAAATATTTAGTCTGTCTTGAACTTTGTCATTTCAGAAATAATTTGGTGATTAGATCGACGTAAAATTGATAATATCTAATTATAACCTAATAATACTATTATTTAGTTATTAATATATTACGGTCAATTTAATTTTGCAAGAAAATTAATTTTAATATTCAGATAAAATAATTTTTTATTATGATTTAAAAAATTGTATTTTAGTTGAAATTAATGAGGCTCTAATGTTTTTGGAAAATTATACCCGCGCACATTTATGCTCGTACTTACTATTAAATGGTATAATTTAAAATTTAATTGCCAGGTCAATTTTGTAATCATGTACCCTCTTTGCAGCGATTAATTAAATTTGAACATTAAAATTAAATTCAATAAATAGTGATTTGATATAATTCTTAAATATCTAATTTTCTTGAATAAATTAATTGAAACGTCATCTCTTCAAAACGAGCTCTATTGTGTGGTTTAATTTAATTTAACAATATTAAGATTGCAGTGAGTGTGTAATTTATGCCAATATCGATCGACCCTAAAAAGATTAATATTTGGTTGAATTGTGCTCACACATATGATAATAAATATATGAAGATTATTTTATTTTTCATGTGGGTAGTATATCGAGAAAGACCTACTATTTGATAGGTCTTATTGTCAATATTTGAGTATTAAACCAAGATGATCACTTGGAATCAACATTTCTGTCCACGAATTAAATGATGGTGTTCCACTAGGTCTTTATTGATGGGTCCTACCATTATTTAATAAATTTAATATATGCATTATGATATGTTAATTCTTTGGGTCTAAAAATTAATTTTTGCTTTTTTTTATTTCATTTTAAGGCATAACTCTGTGTTGGTTTTCTATACTTGAGTAGAACAACACATTATATGTGAGCAACAAAATAAATTTACAAGAAAAACCCTAAACAGTCAAATATCTTGCGATATCCATGAATTAAGAAATATATAAATATCAAATGCATAGTACCTGAGTGGGGATGAGTTTTTACTCAAACAAGATGCTCCAGAAATCATTGTCTAAACCGTATACAGAAGAATCCACACGAATGAGGGAGAACCATAATGTATTGTCTAACAAGATCTTGGCCGGAGAAGGAATGCCCTCTACGTATCCACGAATTACGGCGACGGCGGGACGGGATCACGTATAAGTGGTCACGACAGATTTTGGGGCTCGACTTACTTACCCTAGGAAAACTGTTCTTTTTCTTGTCTATTTATACCCAAAATATCAAACTGACACAAGCCTCCGCAATCTGCTATGAACTCGACTTGCGTTGACATGCGTTGAATTGAACTCGACATGTGTTGAGTCTATTGATCACAATGTCCTAGATTTGAAGAAGGTCCACGAGTCAATGGTATACACGTCTTTGTATCTGATATACATGTTCAAGTTTATTGTAGGCAGGTTGTATACTGTTACTTTGATTAGACATGTTGTTAGGATCACAGTGACAATTTGACTCAAGACAGGTTGCTGGATAAGCAGAAAACAGGCTAAGTCTAAAAGCGATGAGTGAACTCACTTCACTCAACGATAGAAGGTAAAAAGCGTTGAAAGAGCACCAAGCAGTCATAGCCTCAGTGTTGCAGAGTTGAAATCTGTATAAGGACAAAAGCGTTGAGTGAAGACAGTTCACTCAACGCCAACTCAAATGGATTTCTGACTAAATACAGAAGCATTGAGTGAAGGAGGACCACTCAACGCGTCATCAAGGAATTCAACAAAGTCAGAAAGTGTTGAGTGTAGAAGCTTCACTAAACGCCTTCATACATCAAAATTCTATCAAGCCCAAAAGCGTTGTGTGATGAAGGTTCACTCAACGTCTCATCAGAGAGGCTGGACAAGTCAAATGCATTGAGTGATGAAGGTTCACTCAATGCCCCAGGAAGCAGAATTTCTGCCAAGTGTTTTAGCGCCGAGTCACTTAACTGCACTCAAAGCTTATAAAGATTTACTGAAAATAACTAAGTTCTCTGGCTCTGGATTATACTGACGTCATCAATAATTCAAATGTTGCGGGATTTGGGCGCTAGATGACAAAAGGCGCCGTATACCTTTTAAGCAGAGCAAACTCAAGTTATTGTTCATCTTCAAGGCCACTGTACTCAACACTACTACATCAAAGGCTTAAAGAAGCAGTGTTATGCAGTTGTCTTCTCAGCATATGTAGAAACTTCCTAAAGATCTACTGTCTTGGTGCTGTGAAGAAGTTGGACTGAGTTTACTTAGTTCAAAAAGAAGACTCAGATGACATTCTCTCTGGAGTCAATCAACATCAAACCTCTACTCCTTCTATAGGATTATTATTGATCCGAGTTGTAAGCCTAACAAATAAAGGCTACGAGGTATGATTCTGTTGTGAATTTAAGGTAGGGGCCTGTATGCCTGAGGTAGGATCTGAGTCAGATTTGAGGTAGGAGATTTATTATCTCTGAGTGTATGGCTACCCTTCTAGCTTGAGTTGTAGGGCTTCTTGTAAAGCCCGAGGTAGGTGATCTGGAGGATCACTGAGCTATAGGAGTATAGTTTACTCTGAGTGTGTAGGGTTTGGCTTGAGGTAGGGTTTGGAGGAAGCCTGAGAGATCATGAGGGATCTGTGTTGTAAGCACTTTGAGCAGAGTTTGAAGAGGATTGTCTTGTCTAATATACTGTTAGAAAGGTGGGAGAGAAAGTGGATGCACCCATACCTTGGAGAACCACTATAAATACTGGTGTACTGATCTTTGTTTTTGAAATCTAACATAATAATCTAACTCTCAACATATCAAAGCAAAAAGTAGTCATAAAGACTTGAAAACCTATTCACCTACCTTTGGTGTATAACTACTCTTGAAACAAAGACTTTAAGTGGTATCAGAGTTAGGTTGCTCAAAAAAGACTTAACAGTCTGAACAGATCTCTAAGAGTAGCTAAAGATTAAATCTATGGGTTCTGGTGAGAATCACAAGGTGTTGAGCTCCATGAAGCTTCCTATTTGCATAAAAGAGAACTTTGGAATTTCGAAAGAAAGGGTAAGGCTATTTATGGAAGCTTCAGACCCTAGAATATTCATTACAATTCAAGAGGGACCCATCATTCCTATTAAGGTCTCTGTCATAGATGCCAATGTCCAGACTCCAAAGAAGTACACTGAAATGACCAAGAATGAAGTCATCTTGGCAACCGTGGATAAAAGGCCTCAAAACATCATTGTCAGTACCATAGATTACTCCACCTTTCAGAACTTCGTCCACTGCAAAATAGCAAAAGATATGCGAGATTCTCTCATTGTTTATATGGAAGGGATAGAGGAGGTTGTAAAAATTTATGATAAGCGGAAAATGAGACACCAGGCGCAGGAACACTCAACCTATCTGAGCCCAAACAACCAAATGCAACCAGAAGAGAAAGAATCATGTACTATAAAAAATTATTACAGAGCTTGGCACCCGGTACTAGTTTAATTTGGAAGTCCACCTCTCTACGCGGGGCTAAGCCCGGTAGCTTCTCGGGAAATTCCTCAGGGAAATCCCGCACTACTAGCACATCCTTCATGCTCGTCGCCATCCCTTTCAGTTCAAAGCATATCATATATACTTCGTCTCCTTTCATATGGGCCTTAAGGGCCTGGATTGAAGATAAAAACATTTGAGGCACGAATTTAATACCTTGGAAGACGACTTCAGAGTCTCTATGCCTCAAAGTGATTTGCTTCGCCGTACAATCAATTCTGGTGTTGTGCCAATCTAGGCATGTCATGCCCAGAATAAGATCAAATTTTGACATTCTCAACACCATCACAGGGGTTTCAAAAATCTTTTCTCTAATGTATACTTCCAAGTCGCACTTCACGGACGAAGTCATCTCGGATCCGTTTGGGAGGCATACTCTCCGAGTGACACTAGTGAAATATTGCACTCCCTCTAAAACTTTTACAAAGTCCGCTGAGACAAACGAATGCGTGGCACCGGTATCAAATGAGGTGTGAGCTGGTTTCACACTAACAGTCATGGTGCCTAAGTACCAAATAATAACACCTCAATGATAAGTTCCTATCACAATTTAGGTTTGCTAAGGACGAATGCTCATAATTATAGTAATCAAATCATGACATACCTGCAATCACATCTTGAGGATTCCGCTCCTGAATCATGTCCAGAGCAAACACCTGCTCTCTAGCAGGTTCAGGATTTCCTTCCATGTGGTCCTCGTCCTCCACCACGACCTTTTCCCGGTCCTCGCGGAGTGTAATGCCCCTGAATTTTGATAATTTTTTGACGAGGTAATGTTATAGTTATGGCGTCAGGGCATTACTTTTTAACGCCGATTTGACGGCGCGACGCTGTTAAGGAATTTTCGCGTCTGTTCTGTCGAGTCGATCAAATTCTTGAATTCTTGTGGTAATTGGAAAATTTTGCATTTGGAAATTTAGTTAAATAATTTTGAACTTGCTTGGAAAGTTTCATCGCGATCCGAGAGATATTCGGGCCTCAGCGATTTTTCGAAGTTTTGTAGAATTTATGTTCGCCGTAGACTTTGAAAATTAATATCTCGGGAATGGCTCGTCGGATTTTGGTTTTGACTTCGCTGTTGGGTTCGTAGCGTCGGTGTTCACCTACGGTGCGAATTTTGTTTAATTCGGCGCTCGTTTGAGCCTCCGTTTTGAACTCGTGTTTTCTTGTTCAAAAATAGAACAAAATAATAATTATAATATAAATATGATTATTTTAATATTAAAACACTAATCAAAAATGTCTTTTCCTATTCATTTCTATAGTTTAAGTTTTTGGATATATTTGTAAAAACTACTTGTTCATGCAAAATGTTCTCGAGTAATCTGTATGTATTCCCGAGTACTCTGTTAAGGTTCTCGAGTACTCTCTTTTACCTCTCGAGTAGTTTGTTTTTTTTGTTCTCGAGTACTCGGCCAATTGTTCTCGAGTACTGTAGATACCTCTCGAGTAGCCTGTTTTTTGTTCACGAGTACTCTGCCATTTGTTATCGAGTACTGCAACCCTTCTCGAGAATTCTATTCCAGTCTACGTTTGGGCGCTATTTTGAGGGTCAAAACGGCGTTGTATAGAAAAATGATTAACATGAAATTTATGAACGAGATCTACAACTTTTATAGATCTGGAAAACATAGTAGTAAAACCAGAGCACGACTCCCTCCCATTCGTGAATCTTTTGGTGCCCGCCGATGGAGCTCCGGTGCTCGAAATCTTCAACCGAATATAGATCTGGAAAGCTCTCGTCGAGAGCTACACCATCGTGGTAAAACTTTCCCCATTTCTTGAGTTTTCTTGTTAGGGTTTTTGGCCCTAACCTCTATTTTGGCCATTTTTGTTCAGATTTCGACTCCTTCCGTCTTCTTTTGCCCCGATCTATGACGTGTAGTGGTTTAGAAAATTTTTCTGGTAAAACCAAGACAAGTGGTGGTTTTACTCTTTTTTACCTTTCTCTCTTCTTTTTAATCTTGATGACATGCTGTTAACTTCATTTTATTTAATCTTTCTGTACTGTTGTTATTTCAATTTGTAGATATATTAATTTCTTTCCTTTGAATTCACTTGTGTTATTAGTTTTTGTCATGATTATTCAATCTTGTAGCGTTGTTGTGATTTGATGGAAATGTTTAATTGTTGGCTTTAATCATTCCTAACTATTATGTAGGATATGCTAAGAGTTGTCTAGGACTGTGAAATCTTTCCTGGGGTTGATCAACCACTTCTTAATCTACAAATGTCTAGTAGAATCCGATGTGCTAAATCCTGAGATATATTTTTTTTGGGTTTTCTTGATTGCGGGAGTTAGTGGACGAAACCACATTTGTAGTGTTTGTTTCCTTTATTAGTATCTCGTGGAACTCTACCGAGTGTTTGGGGCATTTGCGGTGAATGGTGGAGTGTTTAGTCTCACCCGCATTTGGACAGATAATTGTCTTTGGGGTTGTGTCCGGCTGAGTTGACCACCCTGCCCGTTTTGGAATGTTTGGTGGAGTTGACCACAACAGGCTCGTAGGGGTTTGTTCCTTTTCCGGATGATTTAATCATGTCCTTTTTTGCCCTTATAGTCTTGTGCATTTGGGGTGCTTTGTGGTACGTGACGCTTCACGTAAGTGTTTCGTTTGGCTTTTGTACATTTCTGTTGTACTTTAATTAAGTATTTTCCTTTGGTCTTGGGTTGGTACCCCTCGACTTTGTTTACTTTTGGCTTACTTTCCGCCATTACTTGTACATTCTTACTGAGGTGTTCTGTCTTTGGAATGCCTCAGCTTCAGAGCTATAGCTGGTAGCCGTGCTGGTTTTGGAGTTTCTGAGCAGCAGTGTTGGCTGTATTCTTTGCCTCGCCGTAGTGAGGTAGTTTGTTATTTTTGTTTATTCACTAGTTCAGACATACTTTAGTTTTGTGGGTTCGTGTCAGTTTGTTGATGCCCACGGAATTGTTATGTTATTTTCAGATACTTTCTAGCTGCTTAGCTTTCTTTTTGTGTGTTTAGAATACTTGCTCTCTGGGATGTTTTATGCTATGAATGCATGGTAGATATTTTCAAGTATAAAATAAAACTATTACTATAACCTCATGCATTGCACGCTTTTAGAATGTTAAGCCACTATATTTAACGACCGTACAAATCTACTTTTATTGCTATTATAAACTTAGAACTTGCACACCTTGAGGTGTCCTTCGAGAACCTCTTAGCTCTTGTAGGATGGCTAATCCGATAAAAGAAGTATTTTTTCATAGTGTTTAACTACTTTTCTTGTGGACTAGATGAGCAACTAAGGCGAGAGATATGGTTATCTAATATACTTAAATTGATTTTAACTCTAAATAACTTAAAGAATCTTTCTTCATGGTTAAGTAGGATTTTTGTCTGAGCGTCCGCAGTTATCCCCTGTTGACATGGCATCATGACGCGCATTTTTCCCTTACTCTGATATACTTATTTAACGGTGAAAAATGCGGGTTGTGACACAGAGCTGCCGGAGGAAAAACAGGAGCTTCTCCACCTAATTGCGGGCAAAAACACTGAATGTGGCCCGACTTGTTACACTGATAACATACTTGCCTAACTGGTCCTCCTGGTTGCTGATGAGGTTGGAACTGTGGAGGTGGAGGTAGTGTTAACTACGGGCCCGGACGTTCTGTCCTAAAATTTTGGTGGAAACAGGCGCCACCTCTTTGATTTCCTCTTCCACCTCTACTATTACGTCTCTTTCTAAAGTTGGGGCCTGCTTCCATCATGCCCTCGGCTGGTCTCTTACTAATTCCCAAGTGATCCGCCTCCAACCTTTTTGACATATCAATTATCTCTGCCAAGCTCGAGTCCCCTATAAACAAAAGTTCTTGCCTTAGTGGATCTCTCAAGCCTTTGTAATACCAATTTGCGTACCCACGGCCATCCAACTCATAGGAGTCATCAAATCTAGCGAGGTACTAAAACTCCCTTTAGTATTTTGACACGGACTTGGATCCTTGCTTCAATTACAGGAACCTTTCTTCAAGCTCGTCTTGAGCAGTAGAGGGAATGAAATGCTCGAAGAATGCTTCAGAAAATTTGCTCCAATTGATCTCCGTGTACACTCGGCCATGGAAAGTGGAACCCATGTTGGACTTCCACAACCTTTTGGAGTTTGACTCCAAGACTGACACGACTAAGGTCACAACCATACTGGCTGGACATCTGATTCTGGCCATTAGCCCTTGCACAGTATTTAGACATTCTTTAGTGCGGACAGCCGACTCCGTCCCATGATAAACAGGTTAGGAGAGGGCTCGGAAGGTACTCAGCCAGTTGGAACCCGAGGTTTTTTGCTGCATCGGGGCATGCTGGATTCTAAATGCGTCTAGGATTGTTGTTAGCGTCTGTCCCAACTCCGAATGCTGGAACTGTGTAGGGACTGAAGGGGCGGGATTGTCCACTACTGGCTCTACACGTGCTGGGATCTACACGTAAACGTACCAACCTAAGATCAGGTTGGCTAATCGTAGAGTGATGACTGAACATACTTAGTGTGAATTACACATAGACACACCACTACTTCTGCTATGTCAGTTTGACCGCAAACTGACCAATCAGCGGGGGTGGCACCATTATTCAATCGAGCGGAAGTGTGGTGGGCCCATAAGCCACAGTTCCCAGGATTGAAACTTGGATCTGCTACCATTTGTAAGACCCCCCTCCCGGAACACAAGACACGACTGAAGGGAGTCTTATGCCCATAACAGCCGCCTTGTGGTAGCGTCAGCACACAGGCTGACCTGTATCACAAGATGCTTATACTACCGGCCAAACCAATATCATCCATGCCAACCCAACATAAAGAATATGAAACAGAATTCAAAATCCACACAAGTATATAAGTCCAAACAAGTACAACAATAATAGGAAGCTACAACACTTCTTTAATATCAGAGTACACTAAAATTTCCCAAAGGGATACATTCATGAGTCCCTCAAAAACTCACATCCGTAACTGACGGCAACGAAGGTAATGTCGTCTCAGAACCTGTCACCCTGACCTGGCTGCCTTACTGTATGACCTGCTACTGCTTCTCTATCTGCGGGATTTCGTCCTAAAATGGAAGATGTAGCAATCATTAGTCATAAAGAGTAAGTGTCTATCACATCCGCTCCCCCAATGAATCTTAGGCACCGAGCGAAGAAAATAAGAGGGTACAATATATATAAGCAGTAATAACAAGCAGGTGGTATATCTCTATATATCATGATTGGTTGAAACTGAAAGGGATAGATCTAACTTTACTCTAGAGGTGGGGCAGGGGTGAATAGAGTGTTTTAAAAACTTTAATTTTATTTTTATAGCAGTTTTAAAAATTAGTGATATATATAGATAATATGCACAACACACAAATAAAAAGTAACAATCACAGACAACACAATGATTTTATAACAGTTAGCCAATAAATCTGAGCACGTCTACTCTTCTACCATCCTGGTAGGAATCCACTACAGGTTTTTTCTCAGGTACCCTATCACCATAAGTTCTATTTTCTAAGGGAGATCTAGCAACCCTTTGGGCTTTTTACCAGGTACCCCAAAACCAAACTTAAGTCTTTTGATCAGGTGACTTATGAACCAAGTGTAAACTTTTTAAGGGACTTAGAACCTTGTATACAGTTTAAGAATAAACTAAAGGAGTTATAAGTTGTCTTCTCTGTCAAGTATCTCTGAGAAGACTTAGTAGATGATGTTGTAAAAAGTCCCCCTGATTTGAATAGAGATTGTGATCAAGAGAGGAGACCTTTCTTCAGGGTGTGGCCTTCATGTATGCTTTTACTCTCCAGTAGATGTTTCAGACAGATATGTATTAGGATGTCTCTCAGATTGAAGATATGTCTCAAGAAGAGTCTGAAGCAGAATGTATGTATATGTATCTGTACACTCTCTTATCTTTGGTGAAGCAGTAATCTTCCATATATATATACTGTTGGGTCTTATTTGAAATAAATGATTCTTGAAACACTTGAAGAATCGCTTGAGAATCTATAACTGACTTGGAATTAATTAGATTTAAAACCTCTATGATAAATCCATATTTAATGCTGGCTTAAATGACTATATTCGTTAGAATATTCAGCATTAAATATCAGAGTTTTAACTGACGGTTATTTGAAAACATTTTGCCTTCTGTAATATAGAAACTATCTAATCGTCGTACTCATCAAGGATTTTGTCGAACTGAGCTTTTACGAATTGAGCTTTTACTTTCGTCGAGCTGAGCTCTGAGTTGAGATCTGAGTTCATCGAACTGAGTTCAGAGTTCGTCAAACTGAGCATCTCTGGAGTACCTTCTGAAATAACAACTCTGGAAATAAAATATGACCCTAGTCTATACAAGTTGGGTCAAAATAAATATCCTAATCAAAGAATAGTAATCCTAGGACAAATCAATAATAAGGAGTTCTAACAATCTCCCCTTATTTGGGTGAGGATACTATCAAACAAGAAAAACACAAAACATAGATAATTATCTGGCAGAAACATAAATTTTCAGCAGATATATAAAAAGTTTTGGGAAAGTTATAACAATATGGTTCAAAAACATAATCAAAATTGGGAATCCTTCTGAGGTGCATCAGACAAAGGATCTGAGGAAGACTTGGTAAAAGTCAGTTGCCTTATTGGATCATCAGACTCCCTTTTGCTTAGCTTTATATCTCGAGAACCAATAATCGTCAGGGAAGAGACTGTAGGAACAATAACTTCTGGATGGAATCTCATATATTCATCAACATTAAACAAGATTCTTTTCTAATATTTGTCCAATTCCTATTGCCTGTAATAAAACGTAGTAATAAACTGAGAGGTATCCTTACCATTAATTCTTGCCTTCTTTATCTGAGAAAGTGCAATTTGTTCCTTGAACCTAGCCATTCTGTTTAGAGGATCTAACTCTAGTTCAATCACAGGAGAGGTTGGCTTGTCTTGGCTAGAATATAACTGACTTCTCTGACTGCCATAAGTCTCATACCATGTAGGTCTATCTTGCATTGTAGGTCTTTCTTGCCTGAACTGAGTTATTCTAGAATAATGAGAGATAGGCCTCTGAGAAGAAGGGAAAATACCTGTAGATCCTGCTGCAGGGGGAGGAGGACCTCTCCAAGACTTTGGATGTGAATGAAACATTTTCATTTTCTTCCTTATTTTCTGCTCATTATTAGAAACCTCATCCAATTTGGATGGTCTGGAGTAAGAGTTATCCCACGCAAAATATAGTAAGGGATATCAGCAATAGCAGAATGTTAAGGAGCAACCTTGGCTTGAGCCTTTTTACCAGATTTTCTTTTCTTAGAAATAGAGTTTTCTGATTCATCAGAATCTGTATGATCATCAAACTGCACCTCTGCCAATAGTAATAACCTCTGTAGGATCTGAAAACTCATCCTCAACTATCACAGAATTTCTACATTGAGCTTGACCAGCTAACACTGAGATGACTTCAGTCATTTCTGAATCAGGAACTTCAATAAAATCGGCTGCTGCAACTGGAGCTTCTTCATTGGGAGCTTTTTCATCAAGCATCTCCCCCTGCCTAGATCTAGAGAAAACTGAATCTAGGCCCCCAGAAGAAGGGACAGAATAGGAAGAGGTAATCCTAGAAGAGAGTTCTGAGATAGAAGACAAAATAGGAGCCAAAGATGAATCCAAGAACTTCTTGAGTGTAGGATAGAGGAAATCAAAATGTTTATTGGCAATAGAGGAGAAATCCAGATATATAGACTCTGGTGAATTCTGAGTAGATGCAGAGGATGGATTGGGGGAAGAGGGATTTGATATGTTAGCACAGTTTGTACAGATAAAGGAAGACTGTGGCATAGATGGAAGATTGATGATGGGGGGAATGTCACTAGGAATTATCTCCTGGATAGGTAAGTGTGGTGGAGATAAGTGAGGTGGAGATAAGTGAGGTGGAGATACGTGAGGCGGAGATAAGTGAGTGGAGATAAGTGAGGTGACTGATGAGCTAGGGAGTCTGCATGGAAGGCTTAGGATGGAAGTTCTATAGACAAAGTAGGCTGCAGAGAAGTTGGTGTGGAAGGACTAGGGGAATGATGTGGAGATTGTGGACTGGTAGAAACAAGGGGAGATTCTTCTTCTGGAGTATGGAGAGTAGCTGAGACAGCTCTAGTACTTTCAGAAGCTGCCTTAGAAGATTCAACCCAGGGAGGCTTAAGAATCACCCTCTCCCATTTACCAAATAAAGCAGAGGTGATCCTCTTGGATGCATTAATGTGTACAGTCTGAGAGACTAAGACCTCTGGACATTTGGTCTGGAGAAAAATGCCCAAAATTCTTCCATAACACACATTTGTTTTATTAATCTTCTTCTTAATAGAATCAAACAACACTGTCTTCAGCAATCTGTTGAGAAGGATGCAATGTATCCTCTTGATTTAGTATTAATTCATGTAGTTTCTCACACAGAATTGGTTCCTGAAAAAAAATCTATGAAAGAGGTATTCCTCTCCTTAAAAAAACATGTTAGATTCATCAAATGATACATGTATGGATTCTTCTATTTTATAGGTAGATTTATTATAAACTCTATAAGCCTTAACGACAAGAGAATATCCAAGAAATATTCCATCTGCAGCTTTGACTTCAAATTTTCCTAAATGTTTCTTGTTATTATTATGAATGTAATATTTACACCCAAATTTTTTAAAATAATTTACTTTAGGTTTCTTATTTTTAAGCAATTCATAGATAGTCTTACCCTTGAGTTTATGAATGATACTTCTGTTAAGAACATAATTTGCTGTGCTTACTTCCTCTGCCCAAAAAGATAGGGGCAAGTGAGCATCTACAAGTAATATTCTAGCAGATTAAATTAGGGTTCTATTTTTTCCTTTCTACTACCCTATTTTGTTGAGGAGTTCTAGGAGTAGAGAAACAATGCCCGATTCCTTCTTTCTCACAGAATTCTCTCATCATAAGAGTTTAAAATTCAGCGTCATGATCACTTCTGATCAATGCAATCTGAGTAGAATACTCAATCATGATGTTCCTAAGAAATCTGTAAGAATTTTGAAGTTATCAAACTTTTTCCTAAGAAAGAATACCTAAGTGAATCTGGAGAAATCATCAACAATTACTAAAGTGTATGACTTTCCTCCCAAACTTTGTATTACAATAGGTCCAAAAAGGTCCATATGTAGCAAATACAAAATTCTGGGTGAATCAGTCTTAGATATGGATTTAAAACTATTTTTTGTTTGCTTACCTAATTGACAAGCCCTGCAAAGTTCTTCCTTCTTTTAAGATCTAGAAGGTAGTCCTCTGACAAGGTTGACCTCAGATAATTTAGCAATACTTTTAAGGTTTATATGCCCTAATATTTTATGCCAAAGTTTATTTGATTTACTTATGTGATTAAACAAATATATTTCAATTTTAGCATAATTAAAATTGACTAAATAGATGTTACCCTATCTAACCCCAGATAAAATAATTTTGTTTTCATTAGATGTAATAAAGCATATAGACTTATTAAATGATACCTGATAACATTCATCACATAGTTGACTGCTGCTAATAAGGTTATACTTAAGACCTCTCATCTATGCTACCTTTCTGAAGGTAACTACCCCAACTTTAACATTGCCATAGCCCTCTGTCTGGCCACAGTTGGAGTCTCCAAATATGACTTTTGGTACAAGCTTTGCTTTGAAGCCTCTTAGATTAGCTTCTCTTCCTGTCATGTGTTTAGAGCACCCACTATCCAAATACCACTGTTCCTCTGTGGTAGGATAGTTCTTTTCCTGTATTGAAAACAAGTTAGGTGTTCTTGACCCAGATTACCTGAATATAAGAATATTCAGGTTCTTGACCCAGAAGGATGATCATCACCCAGAGAAGACAAACAAGGCGTCACACTCCCGCCACATCGGGAAACTACAACAACCTTCCACTTCCGACTACCACCCAAAGACGTCTCAGAGGACCGCCTAGAGACAGAAGAAATACCGCATTGCAGCAAGCACTTATGCTCCACAAATGAGAAAAAGTTGAAAAAGCGATTGTCCAATCCACGAGCCACCGGGGAGAATTCCCGCTCCTCCCCTTCTGGCGGCGACAATGATCGAGGAGCGAATTCCACACCTCTGGTAATCCCCAAGGGTTCCTGATGTATCAGAAAAGGGTGTTCCCATGATGACGGTCTATCTGAGCCTCGAAATCCAGCCAACACTTATTGTTGTGAGTCTCCACACGTACCCCACCATCGGAGCGGACATCGCACAACTCTCGAAAGCACTACAAAGAAAGTCTCCCGCCTTGCTCATAGAAGAAAACAATCACACCCATAAGGCGCACTACTCCCAACTCGGTGAATTGGGAGATCGGCAGCCCACAAAATTTCAAGATCTCGGTCACTTCCTCACAAGACGGGAATTAGAAGCCAGACCTTAAAGTGCTGTCACAAACTGTCAGCCAGCCTCGGGGGGATTCTGTAATCTCTCCTCGACATGCAAAATTCTCACTTCTAAATCATCAGGTAGCCCGAAATTCTTCCTCCAAATGACAATTTGTTCCTCGGTAAGAGAAGAGCGCAGATACAGTGGCCTCGCGGTACGCTTCGAGCCCTGTCACCAGAAAAGAAAGATCAGATACGGTAAGAAAAGCACATATCACAATGGTAAAGTTAATGGGTAGGCCCCCTTGAAGCAAGCAAAGGGGCGCCTCCGAGAATGCTCACGTACAAATGCATAATACCTATGGGCCCCGTGAAACAAGGCACACACGCGCATGACCCGATGCACGAGCACATGCGAGCATCAAGGCACGCGCACACAGCCTGGCGCTTAGCACACACACCCTCGGTGGGCGAAGTCCATGCACACGCGCAGTCCGCGAGCGCGGTCCGCGAGCGCAAGCTGCGCGCATGCGGGCAGTCCGTGCATGGGAACTGCACGTACAATCCGCATGCACGCAGTCCGCATTGTGCGTGCAGACCACTCGCACACGCAGTCTTCTCGCACGCAGCCCGACCGTGGTGGCGCCGGGAGTCGCCTCTTTTTTGGGCATACGGGCGTAACCTCTCGCCGACTCTTCCCTCATTTAGAAATCTTTTAAAATATTTTTACTTGGGCTTGTCGGGCACCACTCTACGATATTTCTGGCCTTTTGTTTGTCGCCGTCATGGTCGAAGAAAATGGGGGAAAATACTTTCTCTCTCGCTTGTACCAACCTTCAACAACAAATAATTTGGGGGGCAATTGATGGGAATGGAGCCCCATTTATAGGCTTGGGTGTTCACTTAACCATCTTCCCCATAATCCCTCCTATTGTGGAGATCATGGGTTTGACTAGTCAACCCACTCCCCATGATCTCCACCAGAATAGGAGAAATCATGGGGGGCCTCCGACTTGATAACTACCACGCCCGCCGCCGGCCCCGCTGGCCCCATCCGGCGGCCGCCGCCAACCGCCACCGCTGCTTGCAGGTTGGCCACCGTCCGATCACTAAACCACCAAGTTAGTGAGGGGTCCCTCCATAACCACCTCCTAGGGGTTATAAAAGGAGCCCCAGGCCTCGTCATTTCTCATCTTTTGGCTCCTAGAGTATTCTTCTTCCTCAAGCCAGAGCTCTGTCGAACTCCTCCCTTGGGTCATCTTCAAGCCACCTACGAGCCAAGTCCCCAAGTGCGTGGAGAAGGGAAGAAGACGACCACCACCAATGCTCAAGCACACCAGCAACCAAGTTAGCATCCATAACTCCCTCGGAGCAGTCCGTTGTCCGTTGCGAGTCAGAAATTCTCTCTCACCTCCAAGTTATAACCATGAGTGGCCTGTCGCCCTCGATTCTCCAAACATATTGTAACCGCAAACTGATAGTGGACTTTGACCGGCACAGATCTGGTCACGTGATTTTTTACCATGTTGAGGGGTTTTTCCACGTTAAAATCTCTTGTGTCAACTCTCTTTTTTCATTGACTGTGTGCACGCTCGACCATCCCGAGAGCTAAGGCGGTCTAGTTTATTCCGGTCCAACCAGGATGCCGAGTCTGCCCACAACAAGCAAATAATTAGATACAAGACACTAACTCTCACATCTAGAATCCTTGTTGTTGGAACCTGGAAAACCAATTCTAAATCTTCAGACCAATGGGTAGCCAGAGTTTACTGGACCTGTGATCTAACTCTACGTAACTAGATGACAAGAGCAAGAGAGAGAGAAAGAGAGGGATAGAGAAAGAGATGTCTACAAACACACCTTAATTAATGCAGTGGGGAGTTCCCACCACATACCCAGAAGTTAGGAAAAAATTCCCCTCCATAAAAAAATGGTTTAGCGAGATACGAGGAAGACACCACTTGAAGAATTGTAGACTTGAGGGGTGTCAAGATTTAAAAGTGCCATTTGAGGTCCTATTTGTTAGTATATATTTGAACAAAATAATGGGTTTGGAGGCTTAACGGGTCGGTTTGGATACACGGATATCCGATACCCGTAGTTACTCATAGGGTTTACCTATTTATACCCACCTAGGAGCAACGGGTAGGGTATTCCACTTTGGTCACCATTCAGATGCTTCGAGTGACACTATCATTCTCGAACTAACTGCTAGGTCGCTCAACTTCCATTTGGCTCGCAGACTGCAGGAAGAAAAGTTCTTGTCGCTGCTTTTCTAGAGTTAATCGCGAATCCCGACCGCCGCTGAAAATCGGAAAAGTCCGGTCTCTAATTCTTCGCAAGGCATCACCGATCTCCAAGAAGAAATCACGGCTGGTTGTGGAGTTTCACTATTTCTTCCCGCCTCTTTATCAGGGAAAAAGGGCAAGTCCGTCAGAATTGCAGCTGGTTTCGATCAATTAAAGGAATTGGGAAAGCTCGTCGTCATTCTCTAACGCCGCCGCTGCAGTGGTAAGGGAAATCAGGTCTCGATCAACAATCTGCCTTCATTAGAGATTTGGATCTTGTACATCCCATATTCGTCAAGGATGGACCCCGCCAGCACCAGGTCAGCAGAAGTCAAAGTCAGCAAATCAAGACAGAGGTCAGAGTCAACGTGCAAACCTGCAGAAGGCCCGTATGAGTATGACGATCTCCCATCATATACTCGCTAAGTAGGCGACTAGGCCCGTTGCTCTCCCCACTGTGTGAGCTCCCTCAAGAAATCGCCTAGTCGTAGAGGGATGGGGGTATGAATAGACCCCCCCTCATAGGATTTCCCTATAAATAGAACCCCAGGGGTATTAGGAGGGACACTTGAAATCCCCTACAAGGATCTCGTGAGCTCTACTTCTTGGACACCAGCTGAGCCTTTGGATTACTTTTGCTTAGAGACCAGGTCGCGACCTCTCGACTTTGTTACCAGCTAGTCTCACTCGTACTTATCTCGGTCAATTTTTATTGTGGAGGGGTTGCTTCTTCAAAGAATCCAGGTATGTGGTGGGACCTTCCTGCCGAAGAATCCAGGGTCTTATTTGTCGACTTCTTTTTTCGTCCAAGTCTCCTTAGCTGTTTAGCCATGCTGCGGAGCAAGTAGACTTAGGCTGCCTTGAGCTGATTTCTAGAGCTGGGAATTTTCCTGGCTTCAACACTTGGTGCGGTGAGCGTGGATCACAACAAAGGAGGAAAGTTTTGTAGTTTGTCATGATGGAAAGTGCTGGAGAGCATGGAGAGATGGTTGGCAACTCGGTGGGTGCTGATAATCCCGCACGAGTTAGCGAGTTCATGACCGTAGCGGCATTCGAGGACTTCGCCAAGAGGATCGAGATGACCTTACTCATCGTGCTTTCTCATCGCCCCGATGTCACGACGACCTCCCCTCGACGCGTGACACCTCTAGATGAGGAAGCTCCACCGAGACGAGCTGGGATAGAGCCCGCTTAGGCGAGAGAGGAGCGACCGGTGCAGTCGCGATATCATCCGACAGGTAGCCAGGGGATTATATTCCGAGATCCAGAGCTGCCGACGAGATATAATGGTACCCACTAGTGGAGCGAGTATGACGATTCTAGCGGGGATGAAACTCATCATCGCTAGGGAGAGAGGAGCCCCTTCTCAGATGAGATTCTCGCGGCCCCAGTTCCTGAGGGGTTTAGAGAGCCTGTCCTCACCTACTACTCCGACAAAGATGACCTGGTCAGACAACTCCAATGTTTTGGTGACGTGGTGTCGATCCGCAACATGTCTGAAGCCTTCAAGTGTAGATTCTTCTCCATCACCTTCAAGGGAAACACAAGGGATTGGATCCACTAGTTGTCACCCGGTTCCATTTACTTCTTCGCCGATCTGCGTCGGGGCCTCATGCCGAGGTTCGCGACATCTAAGAAGAGGAAGGAGGCAAGGACCTTCTTCAAAATTACCCAAGGACAACACAAGAGTTTAGTCCACTACATCGATCGCTTCCAGGAAGAGATCTTGGAGGTTGAGGAGGTAAACAACTTCACCCTAATGGTAGCCCTGAAGTATGGTCTGAATAAGGGCCTTTTCAGCATGGAGATGAGCTCCAAACCCCGGAAGTCTTTCGAGGAGATGGTGGAGAGGGAGAATACGTTCGTCTAGGGAGAGGAGAAGAAAAAGGACTTTTTCGCACGACTTGATGGTGATGAGCCATTGCGGAGAGCCAAGGAGAAGAGAGTCGAAGAGAGAGGAATAGATGAGGCAAGATCCTAGAAGGGCAGAGGAGCAGAGGAGGCAGGAAAGGCCTCAAAGAGATGAAGAAAGGAGGCCCCCGGAGACTCCAGTAAGGAGAGGAGAAGAGAGGTGATTCTAATATGCCGATAATCGTCCCTAGTGGATGCCACAGTTCAGCCACATTTCCAGCCAGAGGAGAGGAGGAACGACAACCGACAGGAGGAAGGCCGAGGAGGAAGAAGATAAGTAATGACCATCGCCCGTCAGTGGAACAAGCGTCGCCGGAGGGAGCAATGGGCGATGCGTTAGGTGTAGATTCCCCTCTACTGTGATATTCATCGGGTAGAGGGGCATGAGACATTGGCTTGTTCGGAGTTTTGGGAAGCAAGGAGGAGATTGGAGGTTGGAGTGGTAGAGAGGGAGCAGCAGAGGCAGGAGGCCCCGGTGGGGCAGGTGGCATTCCATGCTTCAACAAGGAGGAGGAATGAATATCAGGTCAATTTGGGAGGTCGCAAAGTGGTGATCCACGACCCAGGAGGTGGCAGGTCGGTGTGATCAATGAAGGATCCGGTCTTGGAGCTTCCTGCAAGGGGAGTCTCCATCAGATTTATCGTAAGAGAATAGCCTCTCAGAGCGTTACCTCGACCTCTCAGGTCCCGTCTCCGTTGGAAGAGATCACCTTCTATGAGGAGTGAAAGATATGGTACCTAAACACCTAGAGGGGGGGGGGGGGGGTGAATAGGTGACCTAATCCTTTTCTAACTTTGTTGGCAGCCAAACAGTTATATCACAGATTTCTAAGTAGTCTATTACAGCAATCAGCAAAAATCAAACATACACAGCACATTCACAGCACAGCACACAATGATTTATAGTGGTTCCCCAATCTTTGGGTACATCCACTTTCCCCCTTCGCCTATCTAGCAGTGTACTAGATTCGGCCAAACTTCTCCACTGTCTCAGAACCCAAATAGGTTCCTACACCTCAGGCCCAAAGCCTTACACCTCAGCTTTCTCCAAAGCCTACACTCAGCCACAAAGGCCTACACTCAGCCACCCAGGCCTACACTCAGCCAATCAAGGCCTACACTCAGAGTTCTTCAACTCCTACACTCAGGCTCTCAAGCCCTACCCTCAGCCTTTATAAATTTAGGCTTACAATGCACTCAGATCCAAAGATCCTACAAGTTAAAATAGTATTACAACAAATAACTCAACAACTCAGAAAATAAGAGAGGAGTTGTGAGTTTCTTGCTGAGTTCTTGGAAGAACTCAGATAGATCCAAACTGACTTAGCTTCCTTCAAAGCTTCTTGAGTAGAACTGAATAAGTCTGAATCCTCTGCAGTTGTTCCTTTACCTCTGCTTCTTAAGATCCAGATGCCTCTGAATCCTTCTTCTCAGCCTAGTTCCAAAGACTGAATTCTTGATTGGAGCTCTCTCTCTCCAACTTCTTAGATCTGCAGTGAGACTGCCAGATCTTCTTGTGTTGATACTCTGTGTACCACTTTTCTGATTACTTGAATAATCTGATCAATTACTTCAAAAAGCTTCAACAACAGTTTCTGTAAACTGTGAGTGCCTATTTATAGGCATTCTTCATGGTAACCGGCTGGTCCAGTTCATAACAGACTTTTGACTTCCCTGACAGTTGCTGTAGACCGGCTGGATCGGCAGCTGTCATGTCAACCAGTGACTTCTTGAAATTCTCTAACTGTCAGATAGTGTCGAGACTTTCTGTTCTTAAGTGTCGACACTTATAGACCAAGTGTCGACATATGCTGTGTAAGTGTCGACACAAGTCTACAAGGTGTCGACACAACTCCTTGTATGTCTCGACACAGATTCTTCTGCACGTGTTGACACTGAAATTCAGTGTCGACACAATTACTTGTTCTTCATTCTTTAACTGTATTCTTCTAAGTGTCGACACATCTCTTTTGTGTCGACACAACTTCTTGTGTTGAGTCTGTCAAGTGTCGACACTACTTCTTGGTGTCGACACAAGTCTTCAATATAGATTCTTCAGCTGAGTGTCGACACATTCCCTTAGTGTCGACACTTGTACTTAGAATATTTTTGTAGATATTTCTGTTCTTAGCTAAGTGTCGATACAGCTCCTTGTGTTGACACTTTCTTTGAGTCTTCAGCTGAGTGTCGACACATTGTGGTGAGTGTCGACACTTTCTTCAAGTGTTGACTCTTCTGGTTGTGTGTCGACACATTGTGTTGAGTGTCGACACATACTTCAAGTGTTGACTCTTTTGGTTGTGTGTCGACACATTGTGCTGAGTGTCGACACATACTTCATATGTTGACTCTTCTGGTTAAGTGTCGACACATTGTGCTAGGTGTCGACACTTGAACTTAGTCTCTGCAGAATTTTGCTGAGTGTCGACACAACACCAAGTGTCGACACTTTCTGGTGTAGACACAGCTCTTCTAGGTGTCGACACTTCTGCTAGGTGTCGACACATCTCCTTTGCATTCTTCTTCACTGAGTGTCGACACAGCTCCTTGTGTCGACACTTTCTGTCTGGTGTCGACTCTTCATCCCAGGTATCGACACAATGACTCCAAGTGTCGACACTGCTTGTCTGGGTGTCGACACAAGCCTTCTCAAGTGTCGACACTTTCCCTCTGGGTGTCGACACATGGACTTAGAAAGTTTTAGCTTCAGTCCAGTGAATACCTAACCTGCACAAGTAACTCAAACATACATCAAATACATTATGATGTATATCATTGAGTTGGGTGAGGCTTCTTCAAATCAGGTACATTTGACCAATGTACCCAACAATCTCCCCCTATTTGGAGAAGTCATAACCCTTAGTCAATGATATACACCATTCATAATTAAAAATTACAAAATGATGAAAAGCAGATTATAATCAGCAGGGTTAACATGAACATGTAAAACTTCACACATATACACAGTCAACATTCCAGAACAAATAAGAAACAAACACATTTCAGAACAATCATACTATATTTATCATATATTGTTCTAACATTGTTCCTTATACATTTTCAATAAATGTTTTTCATTTAAAAGATTACAACAAGCTTCAAGTTTAATTCCGAATCTATTTCTGATCAGGTTCTTTGATAACAATTCCTTTTCCAGCTTTAACTTGAGCTTTGACAGCAGCAGTAGCAGTAGGCTCAGCATCAGCAGGCTTCTTGCCTTTTGAGTCCTTCTTCTTTTGTTCTTCAGCCTTGATTTTCTGCCTTTCAAAATAATGATAGGGCTTAGGAAAGTACTTGCTAGGCTCCACTGCAGTAGGAGGTAGCTTTCCTAACTTAGCCTTTCTTCTGTACTGGACAATGGCTTCCTGCCTGATCTCATGCTTCCTCCATTCTGCTTCTGAGAACCACTTGTTTCTATCAGTAGTGTTGTCTTTAGCAGCTTTCCAGGCAGTTAGAATGATATTTCTAGAGGTAGGGCTCCACTGTTCAAAATCTGGCTTTTGTTCTGCTAGTTCCCTAAACCTCTTCTTTGACAGCCTTGTCTCTTCTTCTTTGTCCAAAGCCTCTTGCATAGCTGCTGTTATAGGTTGAACAACCTTTTCTAAATGGACATTGTCCTTGCCCCCAGATGGGCTATACATAGTGCTCACCTCTGCATGAATCATTTCAAAATCTGGAGGTGGATAAATGACTTGAGCTACTTCTTGTGGCTCACCTCCAAAATAGGCAGGGTTCAGTCCAGATTCAGCAACTTCATTGTCATCACACAGGGGAGGATATCCAAGTGTAGCCCTGATTGAATTTGATATCCATTTTGCATGCTCAGAACTTGCCTTGACTAACACTCTCTCCCCCTTTATGACTTCTTGGGCCACATGGTCTCTTACATCATCCTTTTGGAATCTAATCTGACTATCCAAATACCTGATTCCATCCTTAAAGTAGGGTTTAAGCTTTGTAAGCTGTTCTGAGATTGCTTTCTGGGAATCTTGTATAGCAGTTTTAACAGCAGTAATCTCAGCTTGAAAGATTTTATCAAAATCAGCCATTGCAGCAGCAACAGATGTAGATGGTTCAACAGACTTATTCTTTAATTCAGTGACTATAGCATTGTGGGATGCAGTCAAATTATCATTCATCCTTAATTGATTTTCCAGCACATAGCCTTGTTTCAATGCTATATCATCTACTTGAGTCTTGATCTTCTCCTGGTGAGTAGCCAAATAGACTACTGCATTCCCACCCTTGTGGAAGCAGTCAGTCATTTCTTTCTTGTTGAGATTCATCTCAAACCTGATAGATTTTATATCTTGAGCAAGATCAAACTGTAATGATCTGTGCCCTGCATCAACATAAGCCTCTATGGCTTTCCTTTGTTCATCCATTTTGATCTGTAGTGCAATCAATAAAGCACTATAGTCAGTAGTTGGAGCTTGCTGAACTATAGGCTGAGGGGCAATGGATTGTAGGGCTTTCTTGTAGCTCTGACTTCTTCTTTTGAATACAAACAATTTCTTCTTCTTAGCCCTAGCACTCTCCTCATCTTCAGAGGCAGAGGTGCTGGCAATCTCAACCCTATCCTTAGGGCTTTGTGGTTTTTCAGCTTGCACATCTAGTGCCTTCTCAGTGTCTAGCCTTAAAGGCTCTTCCAGAACTGCCATGTGCTCCCCCTCAGCAGCAGCACCCTTCTCTTCAGCAGCAGCAACCTTGTCCATGTCAAAATCCTCTTGATCTAAATTCAGAAACAAATCTTCCATAGTATATTCATGAGGGGATGGAGCTGGAGATAGTCTTTGTTCTTCAACTACTTGAGTAGTATCTGGAACATTTTGCACAACAACAGATGTGTCTGCAAGACCAACATCTGGAGCTTGGCTAGGTAGCTGAGTTTGCTGAGGAACATCAGACAAATCAGCATCTTCAATAAGATATTCTAAAGTTTTTAAGTCAGTGAGTACCTCTTGAATAATGATGGTGGCTTGCTCACTGTCCAGAGTAGATGGTTCTTCTACTGCTGGAAGCTCCCCCTAGCTGTGATCCCTATGGATGGGGCTAGCTGGAGGCAGCTCCCCCTGGATCTCAGCTACATCGTGAGGAGCAGGAGTCTTCTCTACAGCCACTTCTTCATGGTCATCAGGTGTGAAAACAACCTGTGCTTCACTATCAAAACTGCTGGAGGACTCTTGTGTCACAGCAGCAGTCTTTCTCTTCTTCCTGGGAGGAGTAACTTTCTCAGAAACTGGCTTCTCAGGGGTAGGCATGTCCTTTGACAACACCCTTTCCCACCTAGAAAATATCCTAGAATCCATCTTTCTCATATGATTGATCTTGCTTCCAGCAGCTATGCTCATTACCTCTGGTATTGTACCAGCCAGGTAGAGACTTATAATTCTGCCCAGATTGGGCTTCTTCAGACTTTCCTTGATCTTTTCATAGATGACCATTGACCAATCTGTTTTTAGGGTGAAGATGATTCTTGTCATGATATTGAACATTGAGGCTGACACCCTGTCATGCCCTCCAGGTTTACTGAGAATGACCTTTCCCACTATTTCAGACATGAATTTCCCTTGATTATTCATGCCTTTCCTATTAAAGACTGATCCTACCTTCATCTTTGGATCCAGTCCACACCAAGTAATAGCTTCCCTGGTCTTTGAAGCAGTTACTTCCTCTTCATCATGTGCTTTAGGTAGCTGGAGTACCTTTCTCAGATTCTTTGGTGAAACTTTGACCTTAGTCCCATGAACTCTGGATTTGATCCTGAATCCAGAGTCATCTACAGCAGCTCCATGGAGGAATTCAAGAACTTCCTTTTTCCAAATCTTCGTTGGTTCTGAAGTCAAGTATTCCAATCCAGAATCGGCAATTAGGGTTACTACCGCCTTGAGTTCTTGATCAGCTTCATCGAATGCACCTCGCACGAGCTCATAGCCTTCGTTAACATTCTCCTCGAGCTTGGGAGCCATTAGGGTTTGGAGATTTAGTCTTGAGAAAAGAGAAATGTCTACACAAGAGTTTTGGTCTCGAAACTTTGAAAGTGTGTCGACAATCAAAGACAGAACCCTATTTATACATTTCTGATTTGAAGACGAACATGCGGGATGGATAACTAAAAATGTGTCGACACTGTCAATAAGTGTCGACACTGACTTATAATGTCTCGACACACATGTGTCGACACAAGTTTAGTCAACAGATATCATATGTCGACACATGTTTATGTGTCGACACCACTCTACTCGACGAATAGTCGAGACTTTACTTAGAAAATTCTGAGTAAAACTTAAGTGTCGACACCACATTGGATGTGTCGACACCTACTCGACATGTGTCGACACTAACATTTTGAAGTGTCGACACCAACATCCTAGATGTGTCGACACCTTTTTCCTGAAGTGTCGACACTTTTATTCTGTGTCGACATAGACTTGTCTATGTGTCGACACCTTTTGACTTAGCCAATTTTCTATTCTGTAAACTTAGTCTAAGTTTATCATACCTAGTTCAATTTTGAATCTATTGAACTTAGCTTCTTCTAAGGGCTTAGTAAACATGTCAGCTATCTGATCATCAGTTTTAACATATTCAAGTGCAATATCATTTCTTTCTACATGCTCCCTAAGAAAGTGATATTTAATCTCAATATGTTTTGTTCTACTATGAGATACATGGTTGTTAGCTATTGAAATAGCACTTGTAGAATCACAGAACAGTGGAGTTCTACTTACCTGAAATCCATAGTCCACTAACTGATGTTGAATCCATAGAAGTTGAGCACAGCAACTTCCTGCAGCTACATATTCTGACTCAGCTGTGGAGATAGCCACACTAGTCTGCTTTTTGCTGCTCCATGAAATTATTCTTCCACCTAGGAATTGACAGGTTCCAGTTGTGCTCTTTCTATCCTCTTTGCATCCTGCAAAGTCTGCATCTGTATAACCTGTTAGATCAAAATCTCCATTCCTAGGGTACCAGAGGCCTAGATAGGGAGTGCCCTTTAGATATCTCAATATTCTTTTGACTGCAGTCAAGTGAGACTCTTTAGGGCAGGCTTGATACCTTGCACAAACACATGTAGCATACATGATGTCTGGTCTACTAGCAGTCAAGTATAGTAGGGAGCCAACTATCCCTCTATACAAGGTTTCATCTACAGGTTTCCCTGCATCATCCTTGCTAAGAGACATACTTGACCCCATAGGAGTCTTCATGGTGCTGGATGAATCCATACCATATTTCCTTATGAGTTCTAGGGTGAACTTGGACTGACATATGGACAAGCCACTTTCAGTCTGTTTAACTTGGAGACCCAAGAAAAACTTTAGCTCTCCCATACTACTCATCTCAAATTGACTTTGCATAAGCTTTGCAAACTTTTTGCAAAGGCTACTTTCAGTAGACCCAAATATAATGTCATCTACATATATTTGGACAAGTATGACTTTGCCTCTAGATTCCCTAAGGAATAGAGTCTTATCTATTTTCCCCCTTGTGAACTTGTTCTCAATGAGGAAGCTAGATAGGGTTTCATACCAAGCTCTAGGAGCTTGTTTTAACCCATATAATGCTTTCCTAAGTCTATAGACATAATGAGGTTGAGTTGGATCAACAAAACCTGAAGGCTGCTCCACATAGACTTCTTCCTTAAGATTACCATTTAAGAATGCTGACTTGACATCCATCTGGTAAACCTTGAATCCTTGATAGGTTGCATAGGCCAAGAACATCCTTATGGCCTCCAGTCTGGCTACTGGGGCAAAGGTTTGATCAAAATCAATACCTTCTTCTTGCCTATATCCTTTTGCAACCAGTCTTGCTTTATTCTTAATGATGACCCCTTGTTCATCTAACTTATTTCTGTAGATCCACTTAGTTCCTATAACATTGTGGTCTTTAGGTTTAGGAACCAGTTCCCAAACCTTGCACCTTTTGAACTGATTAAGTTCTTCTTGCATAGCTTCAGTCCACTATGGATCTTGTATAGCTTCTTCAAATTTCTTAGGTTCTATTTGAGACAGAAAACTAGAATATACTGCAGCATTCTGATTTCTGCTCCTTGTCTGAACTCCTTGTCTTGGATCTCCAATAATCAGCTCTACTGGATGATCTCTTAGATGCCTATGGGCTGGAGGCATCCTAGCTTCAGGTTGAACTTCTTCAGCATCTGCATCATGCTGTACTTCTTGTATTTCTTCAGCTATTGGCACATGTAGTTCTCCCCCTGGACAACTGCTATTGCCTTCTACTTGCTGTCTTTCAGCAGGCATCTCTTCTATAGTAAGCTTGTCCAATTTCTTTGTCAAACCTGTGGGGCTGCATACATTGCTAGACAACTCATTGTTAATAAGTTTTGTCTCATCAAAAACTACATGCACAGTCTCCTCTACAACTTGTGTAATCAAGTTGTATACTCTATAAGCCTTACTATTGTTGCTGTACCCAACAAAAATTCCCTCTTGGGACTTGGCAGCAAACTTAGTTATGTAAGACTTCCCATTGTTAAGTATGAAGCATTTGCAACCAAAGATCCTAAAATAGGATAGGTTTGGTTTCCTGCCTTTCACTACTTCATAGGGGGTCTTGTTTAGTCTTTTAGTGATGGTAGCCCTATTTATAACATGGCATGCAGTGTTAACTGCTTCAGCCCAGAAATACTCTGGCAGTGATGTATCACTAAGTAGGGTTCTACCAGCCTCTATCAAGGTTCTATTCTTCCTCTCAGCAATGCCATTTTGCTGAGGTGTTCTAGGTGAAGAGAATTCTTGAAATATCCCAAAGTCTTCACACAGTTTTGTCATGCTTTCAGACTGAAACTCAGTACCATGGTCACTTCTAATTTTGACCACTGTACAGTTCAATTCATTCTGAATTTGCTTAACAAAGCTATAGAAGACACTAGGTGTTTCAGATTTCTGCCTTAAGAAGAACACCCAGGAAAACCTTGAGTAGTCATCAACAACTACAAAGGTATAGACCTTCCTATCCTAAGCTGTGAACTGGCATTGGACCAAAGAGATCCATATGCAAGAGGTATAAGCACCTCACAGCATCTTTGTTCTCAATGCTTTTAAAGGTGGATTTGGTCTGCTTGCCCTTTTGACAAGCTGAGCAAATGCCATCTTTAACACACTTAACTTGAGGACCATTCCTCACTAACTCTTTGCTAAAGAGTTTGCTAATAGTCTTGTAGTTAAGATGAGCTAGCCTCTTGTGCCACTTGACACAATGAGAGACTGTCTCATCAGCTACAAGACAAACAGGAGAACCATTGTTCTCAATCATAATGTCTAGACAGTAGACATTCCTCTTTCTATATCCTGTCAAAATGATCTCTTGATCACTTGACCTCTTGATATGACAACCATTTTTAACAAATGAGATGTCATACCCTACATCACTTAACTGACTTATACTTATAAGGTTGTGTTTCAACCCTTTAACATAAGCCACTTGAGTAATGGTAACAAGGTTTGAAGAAATGTTACCAAACCCTTTGATGATTCCTTTTTCAGAACCACCAAAGGTCACTTTAGGACCATTTTTGATTGGAATATAGTCCTTCAGTAGTCCCCTTGTTCCAGTCATATGTCTAGAACATCCACTATCTAAGTACCATGTTGGGGTATGGCCACTTGGATTCACCTGCAAAACAAATTAATGAACCTTAGAACCCAAAGTAAACTTGGGTCCTTGGTGATTGTTAGTTTGCAACATGACATAGCTACCTATTGGCTTTCCACCAGGTAACTTGCTACTCAACTTGGCACTGGCATTGTGCCAACAATCCAAGGCAAAGTGGCCAACCTTGCCACAACACCAACATTCAAACTTATTGTACCTTTGCTTAGGTACAGACTTTGCTGTCTTAACTGCAGCTGACTTATTGAATGTTGGGGCCTTGCCCTTGGACTTGGACTGATCCTGAACAGTCCTAGCAGGTTTAACAAAACCCAGTCCAGCCTTGCCTTTGTGATGAATAAAATCATCAATCAAAGGTAGAACTGATTTAGGCTTTGAAAACTTTGCAACCAATTCTCTCTCTTTCTGAAGATTTGTCTCCAGTCTCTTAATTTGATCATTCTTAAATGTAATAGTACCCATCTGAATCACTGTAATGTGTTTCAGCCTGGCTACTTCATTCAGTTTTTGATCATACTGCTTCTCAAGGTCTGTTGCAGCAGCTTTTAGATTAGCAATTTCCTTTGCCTGACTTTTGGCAAGGGACTTGCTTTTCTTATAAGCCTGTAACAGCACCTTATATTCATCTATGAGCTGATGAATATCTTCTTCAGACTCAGAAACACTTCCATCATTTGATGAAGATGAATCTGATTCTGAACTAGAACAAGAATCTGAACTTAGAGTTGGACTTTGTACCTGACTAGGTCCTGGCTGCTCCAGGATTTTGGTATTCTCAGTCAATGCCATCAGTCCTTGGCACTGGCAGTCTTCTTATTCATAAATTGACTCCAAGATCTGCATAAATTCTTCTTCTTCTTCTTCAACAAATAGCCCTATGTAGGCTTTAGCATCGGTATTAGTGTCTGAAGAAGAAATATCTGAAAGAGTCTTCTCATTCTTGGCAACAAAAGACTTCTCTTTCTTCCCTTTGAAGTGAGTCTTTTTCCTGTCACTGGATTCTTTTCTTTTCTCAGGACAATCAACAATGACATGACCCTGTCTATTGCAGCAGTAGCACACAATCTTTGATCCAGTTGCCTTGCTTGTCTTTGTCTTCTTCCTGTCCTTCTTAGAAGGCTTTTTGTCCTGATATAAGACTTCTTTTCCCTTGTAAGTAGATGGTCTGGACCTCCACTGTTTCTTTTTCAGGAATTTCTGAAAGTGTCTAGTGAAGGCAGCAAAGTCTTCATCACTTTCACTACTTGTAGACTTTGTACTGACAGACCCTTCTGACTCAGATTCAACTACCTCTGGAGGTGGAGTTGATGACTTAGTTCTGCATTTTCTGGGAACTTCTGTCTTGAAGGCAACAGTCCTTTCCTTGTGCTCAATCCTTGTTGATTTCTCCTCCTCTTTCCTTACTGTCAGCTGCATCTCATATGACAACAACTTGCCAAATAGTGTAGGAGGAGGAATTTCTCCCAACTTTGCCATTTCTCTTATGGCACAGATCTTGGTGTCCCAATCTTTGGTTAGGGACCTTAGGAATTTGTCATTTAGTTCATAGTTGCTGAACTCTCTTCCATAAGACATGAGTTCATTAACTATTCTATAGAACTTCTTGTAGCATTCAGTGATGCTATCTCCCTTGCCTTGCCTAAAGCTCTCATACTCTTGATTAAGCAAGGACTTCCTATCTTGCCTAACTTCTTCAGAACCTTCCATATAGACAATGAGGGTATCCCACATTTCTTTTGCTGTTTTACAATGAATTAAGTTCTGAAAAGTTGCATCATCAATGGCACTCACTATTATGTTTTGTGCCCTCTTGTCCATAGTGGCTAGGACAATTTCATCCTTGGTCATCTCAGAGAAATTCTTTGGAGTCCTCTGATTTGCATCCAATACTGAGATCTTCATTGGCACATAAGGCCCTTCCTTTACTGTGATATATATTCTAGGGTCTGAGGCCTCCATGAATAGCCTTACCCTCTCTTTCCAGATCCCAAAAATTTCCTTTCTGCAAATAGGTAATTTCATGGAACCCAATTCTTTATGATTTTCAAAGGAACCCATGGTTCTTGATGTTCTTGAAGCTGTTTTCTGACTTAGACTGTTTCTGCCAAACAGGATCTCCTTAGACTGTTAGTCCTTGTTTTGAGGAACCTGGCTCTGATACCACTTGAAAGATATGGTACCTAAACACCTAGAGGGGGGGGGGGTGAATAGGTGACCTAATCCTTTTCTAACTTTGTTGGCAGCCAAACAGTTATATCACAGATTTCTAAGTAGTCTATTACAGCAATCAGCAAAAATCAAACATACACAGCACATTCACAGCACAGCACACAATGATTTATAGTGGTTCTCCAATCTTTGGGTACATCCACTTTCCCCCTTCGCCTATCTAGCAGTGTACTAGATTCGGCCAAACTTCTCCACTGTCTCAGAACCCAAATAGGTTCCTACACCTCAGGCCCAAAGCCTTACACCTCAGCTTTCTCCAAAGCCTACACTCAGCCACAAAGGCCTACACTCAGCCACCCAGGCCTACACTCAGCCAATCAAGGCCTACACTCAGAGTTCTTCAACTCCTACACTCAGGCTCTCAAGCCCTACCCTCAGCCTTTATAAATTTAGGCTTACAATGCACTCAGATCCAAAGATCCTACAAGTTAAAATAGTATTACAACAAATAACTCAACAACTCAGAAAATAAGAGAGGAGTTGTGAGTTTCTTACTGAGTTCTTGGAAGAACTCAGATAGATCCAAACTGACTTAGCTTCCTTCAAAGCTTCTTAAGTAGAACTGAATAAGTCTGAATCCTCTGCAGTTGTTCCTTGACCTCTGCTTATTAAGATCCAGATGCCTCTGAATCCTTCTTCTCAGCCTAGTTCCAAAGACTGAATTCTTGATTGGAGCTCTCTCTCTCCAACTTCTTAGATCTGCAGTTGGACTGCCAGATCTTCTTGTGTTGATACTCTGTGTACCACTTTTCTGATTACTTGAATAATCTGATCAATTACTTCAAATAGCTTCAACAACAGTTTCTGTAAACTATGAGTGCCTATTTATAGGCATTCTTCATGGTAACCGGCCGGTCCGGTTCATAACAGACTTCTGACTTCCCTGACAGTTGTTGTAGACCGGCTGGATCGGCAGCTGTCATGTCAACCAGTCACTTCTTGAAATTCTCTAACTGTCAGATAGTGTCGAGACTTTCTGTTCTTAAGTGTCGACACTTATAGACCAAGTGTCGACACATGCTGTGTAAGTGTCGACACAAGTCTACAAGGTGTCGACACAACTTCTTGTATGTCTCGACACAGATTCTTCTGCATGTGTCGACACTGAAATTGAGTGTCGACACAAGTACTTGTTCTTTATTCTTTAACTGTATTCTTCTAAGTGTCGACACATCTCTTTTGTGTCGACACAACTTCTTGTGTTGAATCTGTCAAGTGTCGACACTGCTTCTTGGTGTCGACACAAGTCTTCAATATAGATTCTTCAGCTGAGTGTCGACACATTCCCTTAGTGTCGACACTTGTACTTAGAATATTTTTGTAGATATTTCTGTTCTTTGCTAAGTGTCGATACAGCTCCTTGTGTTGACACTTTCTTTGAGTCTTCAGCTGAGTGTCGACACATTGTGCTGAGTGTCGACACTTTCTTCAAGTGTTGACTCTTCTGGTTGTGTGTCGACACATTGTGTTGAGTGTCGACACATACTTCAAGTGTTGACTCTTTTGGTTGTGTGTCGACACATTGTGCTGAGTGTCGACACATACTTCATATGTTGACTCTTCTGGTTAAGTGTCGACACATTGTGCTAGGTGTCGACACTTGCACTTAGTCTCTGCAGAATTTTGCTGAGTGTCGACACAACACCAAGTGTCGACACTTTTTGGTGTAGACACAGCTCTTCTAGGTGTCGACACTTCTGCTAAGTGTCGACACATCTCCTTTGCATTCTTCTTCACTGAGTGTCGACACAGCTCCTTGTGTCGACACTTTCTGTCTGGTGTCGACTCTTCATCCCAGGTGTCGACACAATGACTCCAAGTGTCGACACTACTTGTCTGGGTGTCGACACAAGCCTTCTCAAGTGTCGACACTTTCCCTCTGGGTGTCGACACATGGACTTAGAAAGTTTTAGCTTCAGTCCAGTGAATACCTAACCTGCACAAGTAACTCAAACATACATCAAATACATTATGATGTATATCATTGAGTTGGGTGAGGCTTCTTCAAATCAGGTACATTTGACCAATGTACCCAACAAGGAGGACATGCTAGGGAATGAGAACGCCTTCCATGATGCCCTAGTCATCCAAGCCGCCATATAGGACTTCAATGTCAACCGAATCTTGGTGGACAATGGGAGTTCAGTGAAATTGATCTTCAAAAGAACCTTCGTCGGGCTTCAGGTGGCAGCTTCCAAAGTCCAAGCTGCGTACGGACCCCTCTTTGGCTTCTCAAGAGAGAAGAAAGAGGTATAAGGTGGGGTGAACATTCTGGTCACCCTGGGAGGACCTTCAATCTGATGCTGCTTTGTCATCGTCGACGCGCCAAGCTGTTATATCACCATCTTTGGGCTTCCCCTCATCAACTACTTCAAGGCCGTCCCTTCTTCCCACCATCAATGCCTAAAGTACTGTCAAGGAGACGTCCAAGTGTGGATCAGGGGCGAGCCGAGAGCTGCCAGGGAGTGCAACCTAAATGTTTTCAGCACCATCAGCTAGATGGAGGATGCAGAGAGGTTAGAGAAGATACTGGAGAAAGAAGAAGGTCTGCATGCTGCTGAGGAGTTGGAGGAACTGGAGGTGATCTACCAGAAGGGGGAGCCGAGTTTGTTGAAGGTTAGAGGGTCCTTGCCACTAGAAGGAAAGATCGAGATGGTCGCTTGCCTGCAGGAGAATGTTGACGTCTTTTCTTGGAGTTCTACGAAAATGCCAGGGATCGATGTCGATGTTGCGTGCCATCATCTCAACCTGGATCCCGCAGTGGCCCCCATCCTTCATAAGCAAAGGAAGAGCGCCTCCTGATGTCCGGACCAATCAGGGAGGAGGTAGAGAAGTTGCTGGAAGCAGAGTTTGTCTCGGAGATCCAGTATCCAGGCTGGGTACCCAACGTTGTAATGGTAAAAAAGCCCGGAGGGGGGTGGATGTTATGTATCAACTTTTATATGTTGAATAAAGCTTGCCCGAAGGATTTCTACCCCTTGCCTCAAATCGACACGCTGGTTGATTTTGCTGTCGGATTTCCTGTGATGAGTTTCCTTGATGCATTTTCAGGGTATCACCAGATCTGGAAGCATCCCCCAACTTCCGCGACGTCTCCTTAATTACCAACGATGGTTGCTACAACTACAACATGATGCCCTTAGGGCTCAAGAACGGAGGTGAACATACCAGAGAATGATGGACCAAGTCTTCAAAGAGCAGAAGGGGCGAAATCTTGAAGTGTATGTAGATGACCTCCTTGTCAAGTTCAAGAGCGTCGCAGAACATATACAAGATCTGGCGGAGAACTTCGCCACCCTAAGAAAGTACAAGATGAGACTCAATCCTACCAAGCGCGTCTTCAGGGCAGGAAGAGGGAAGTTCCTAGGTCACCTCCTCACTCTAGGGGGGTGGAACCTAACCCCAACAAAGTTAAAGCCATCTTGGATATGGTATCTCCGAAAGACTCCAAGGAATTTCAGAGGTTGACAGGGAGGATAGCCGGCCTTAGCAGCTTCCTCTCCATGGCAGGGGAGAAGTGTTCTCCATTCTTCAAAACTCTCCAAGGCAAGAAGAAGTTCGAGTGGACTGTGGAGTATGAGGAGGCCTTTGTGAAGCTCAAGCAACAGCTAACTCAGGCTCCTCTCCTCCAAGGCCCACAGGGAAGCCAAGACCTCCTACTCTATCTAGGAGTGGGAGTGGAAGCAGTCAGTTGTGTGTTGGTCAGAGAAGAAGGAAAGAAGCATCTCCCCATATATTATGTGAGTAGAGTGCTGCGGCAAGAGGAGACGAGGTATCCAATCTTGGAGAAGTTGGTTTTCACCTTAGTGATTTCGGATCGTAGGCTCCACCCGTATTTTCAGGCTCACTCCATCAAGGTTGTCTCTGATCACCCTCTTCGAAGTATCTTTGATAGGTTGTAGCATTCTGGCAGGTTGGAAAAATGGGTGGTGGAGCTCAGCGAGTTTGACATCTCTTACTCTCCTCGGGTAGCGATCAAGGCCCAGGCAGTGACATACTTCCTGATCGACTTCTCAGCCAAAGTAGGAGGAGATGAAGGCTCTTCCAGCCCAGTATCTTGGAAGATGTTCATGGATGGGGCATCAGACAGACATTCCATGGGATTCGGAGTCGTGCTAGTAAGCCTATAGGGAACCAGGATAGAGCAGGCTGTCGAGATCCTTTTCCCCGTCACAAACAATCAGGCAGAGTATGAAGCCATGGTGGCTGGCTTACGTTTGGCCAAGGAGCTGGCAATCAAGGACAACATGGCCTTCACCGACTTGATGGTGGTTGCATCGTAAATGAGAGGAGAGTTCGAAGTGCACGACCCCATCCTTCAAAAATACTTAGCCAAGGTCAAAGGTTTAATCGGGGGTTTCTAGTTCTTTTTTCGTCGAGCATGTACCCCAGGAGGAAAATTAAGAGGCCGATTATCTCACCATGTATGGTTCCGGGGATGGGGGAACAGTGACCGAGATGTTTAGACCGACCATCGAGGAAGGGGAGATGATGGAGATCGAGCAGCAAGCTTCCTGGAAGGACCTGTTCATTGCATTCTTCACCACCGGCCAGCTCCCCACCAGTGGTGAAGATCAGAGGAAGTTCCGATAAAAAAATGCCTACTACTTGCTGTAGGAAGCAGACCTTTACCGCAAAACCATTTCGGGCCCGTTGGCCAGGTGCTTGTCAGAGACCGAGATCCCCCGTGTTTTAGAATAGATCCATTTGGGTGAGTGTGGCAGCCATTAGGGTACTCGTACCTTGGAGTAGAGGATCCTAAGGCATGGTTACTTCCGGCCAACCATTCATACAGACGCAAAGGTCTTCTCAAAGAAATGTTCTAAGTGTCCACTCTATGCGCCTCTTCAATTGCAACCTTCTAAGCATCTTTACTCGATCACCACTCCCTGGCCTTTTGTTATCTGGGGAATGGATTTGATCGGCCTATTTTCTCAGGCTAGCGGATAGAGGAAGTTTTTCCTTATCATGATCGACTACTTCTCCAAGTGGATCGAGGCCAAGGCATTCGCCAAGACCACTTCACAAATCGTAAATAACCTCATATGGGGGGAGATCGCCTGCAGGTTTGGGATTCCTCTGGTCATCATCACCGACAATAGTCCACAGTTTGCCAGCTTGGAGCTGGAGGACTTCTGCAAGCAGCTAGGGACGGATCTTCGATTCACCTCTATACATCACTCTCGGAGAAACAGAGAGGTGGTGGCCGCCAACAAGCTAATAAACAACCTCCTGAAGAAGAAGGTCACCAACCTAAAGGGAAACTGGGCAGAACAACTCCCCTTGGTCCTATGGGCTCTAAGAACAACTCCAAACTCGGCCACGGGGGAAACACCCTTCAAGTTATCCCACGGGTGTGAGGCACTCATCCCAGTGGAGTTTTAGGTTCAGAGTCCGAGGGCCATAGTAGTAGGAGAAGGCAGTGAAGAATGACGCTTGGAAAATGAAGATGCTCAAAGGCTTTCACTGGAGTACATCAAAGAAATCCGCGACTTTGCCTCCATCATCTAGGATAAAAACAAAAGGCGCATGGCCAAGCACTTCGACAAGAATGCCTGCCTCAAGCATTTCCTCGATGGAGACTAGGTCATGAATAAGGTGGACGCTGCGGGAAGGGGAGCCACAATTGGTAAATCCCAACTGGGAGGGCCCCTTTATCGTACAGTAAGCCCTAGCCACTGGAGGCTATCGTCTGCAATATCAAGAAGGAAAAAAACTGGGAGGTACCTGGATTGGGGATGACCTGAAATGGTTCTATCCCTAGTAGCCGAATGTTTGCTTCATTGTAATCTAGTTTTCATATATATACACACACTTGAGTAAATCTGTTTCCTTTATGCTGTTTCATCACAAGACATTTGATAGCTTGGAGGATCAACCCTCTTATCAATCCAGGAAACCAGCACTCGACCTGTTTCTTCTAAATAGACCAGGGAGGATGATGGGATGATGCCTCAGGATTTATTCTTCCTTGCAAGACCTAGACTCTGCATTGACAGCTAAGATCAGCTCCCGCCTTGCATGTCGGCCTTGCTACCCCCGATCGCATCTCTCCTTCGACTAGAGGAACTATCAGGAACATGCCAAGAAGCTAACCTCCCGGATTCGACGGAGAGCCAACCTCACCAAGTGCCACCTAGCATAAAGGTGTTTCAGTTATACCCAAGGAAGGATAACCTGCCCCCGGGGAGGCAAGAGCAAGCTCAAGGGATGAGGTTAAGCTCGAGTGCGTCCTATAGGACCCTCAGGGGGATTTTCCCCTTCTCACACACCGGCATTCAAGGCCAAGTGGCATAGATAGAGATAGTCTCCACGATTGGATCGGGACACGAGCCTTCGACCTGTTCCACATAAATAAGCCAGTACGGACGATGGGACGGTGCCTCGGGATATAAGCATCCTTGTAAGACCGAGCCCCTGCACTTATGGCCGAGATCAGCTCCCCCCTTTGCATGTCGGCCTAGCTACCCCCGATTGCATCTCTATGAAAGTGCAGGTTAGATCTGAAATACTCTAGAGGGGGGGGGGGTGAATAGAGTATTGTGATCACTACAAATGTTTTACAACTTTTGTTGTATTCCTAAGTGAACATGTCAGCAAATAAAATAAATAGGCACAACAAACTATCTAATCACAGAACAACACAGCCAAAACAAAAAGAAGGGCAACCATATGACACAAGAATTTTATAGTGGTTCCCCAACCTGGGTACATGCACTCTTCTACCACCCTGGTAGGAATCCACTCAGGTTTTTGATCAGGTGCCTGACACCAATGAGCTTTTGTTCAGGTGCTCGAAAACCAAAACCTCAAGTCTTTTGGAAGGAGACTTGCAACCAGAATAATTTTGAAGGGAATTAAAACCCTGTATAGTAGTGGGAAATGAGGTGATGGTGTCTTCTCTTTCTCAAAACAACTGAGAAGACTGTGGACTGATGTTAGCAGATTTGCTCCCCCTGAGATCTTGAATGTATCAGGAAAAATGGAGTACTGCTTCAGGGTGATAGGTCTTCAAAGACCTAGAATGCCTGGACCAGAATTTGCCTTAGGAACTTCTTTGATAGATTGATTAATTTGTTGTCCTTTGAAGTTGTCCTGTAGAGTTGAAGGAAAAAGACTCTTGATAGTATTTGAATGTTCTTCTTCTTCTTCTTGATGAAGTTGTTCTCTGGTCAAGGCTGATTGCAGTAGAACTTTTGATTTTGTGTATGATTGTTCTTCTGTACAATCTGAGTGTGTCTGTCTGATTGTCTGTATTGCTTCTGGTATCTCTGCTTGATTAAGTCTTTTTTTGTATCTGACTGACTGAGGAACATTCAAAATTCGAATGTTGAGCAGTAATTGCAGTCGGCCTTGGAAGGAAGCGGCAATCAATGATTTCCCTAACTGTCCCATGGAAAAACGGCATGAAATAATCCATGATTAATTGCACGTTCTAACGGGAACATTCCGGGAAGATCTGGTATTAATTTCTCCGGAATCATCATCAAGAAACAGGAGGGAAACTTGAAGAAGACCTAATCTGGAATCGTCGAACGAAGAACACAATTCGTCGAGCTGAGTTTGAGTTCGTCGAGCTGAGCTTGAGTTCGTCGAGCTGAGCTTAAGTTCGTCGAGCTGAGCTTGAGTTCGTCGAGCTGAGCTTGAGTTCGTCGAGCTGAGCTTGAGTTCGTCGAGCTGAGCTCGAGTTCGTCGAGCTGAGCTTGAGTTCGTCGAGCTGAGCTCGAGTTCGTCGAGCTGAGCTTGAGTTCGTCGAGATGAGCTTGAGAGAGTTCGTCGACCAGATAATCTTCATTCGTTGAACAGACAGTCTTCAATCGTTGAGCTGAGATCCAAATTCGTCGAGCTGAGAACAGTTATGGACTTAGTCAAAATATTCTGTGTAACTGATATTCTGTGTCGACATAAGTTGGTATTGACTGATTGATCTTGGTGTCGACTCAAATCTTCTGGTGTCGATATGAGCTGGTGTTGACTGATATCATGTGTGTCGACATAAGTCTTCTGGTGTCGACATAAATCGTCTGGTGTCGACACATGCCCTAGGTATCGACAAAAATACTCTGAGTTCAGAATACGTCGAGTAGAGTACTGCATTCGTCGACCTGAGAAGTTGACTTCGTCGACCTGAGAAGCTGTGAACTTGAGGTCCAAGTTCGTCGAGCTCAGAATCTAGTTCGTCGGCAAAAGCTTGAAGCTGGACTTAGAAAAATTCTGAAGTTGTCCTGACTTTGGCCTGAAGTAGAAACTCAGTCTTCGTCGAACAGAGAACAAGGATCGTCAAGCTCAGCACTAAGAAATGTCTCATGATCGTCGAGCGCAGAACTCCTTTCGTCGAGCTGAGTTCGACGAACGTCGAACTCACTTTACTTAGTCTTGAAATCCTCTAAGTCTGGAGTCTCTGATGGTCTTGTTGAAAGCTGGTCCATCTGAAGTTGAACCTAAGGACTTGACCTAGACTCTAGGACATAAAATTGACCCTGGCTATACATGATGGGTCACATCCTAAGCTAGTGAACCTAGCCCAAATTAACTAGGGATCCAACAATCTCCCCCTATTTGGGTGAGGTCACTAAGAGACTCAAAATAGAAACAAACAGATAAACAAACCAAGAAAAGAAATATCTCTGGCAGAGAATTACCAACACATGCAACAGATATATATATACAAAGCTTTGTTTACAGATAACATAGTTTGAAAACTAATAAAGAAAGAGACTGAAACAAAATAAGGATTACTTCTTTTGCTTTTTCTTCTTGGACCTGTCTTCTGATGTCTGTTCTCCGGTCTTCTTGAAGATGATTTCTCTCTTTGGATCTGAAGCCTGATCCTTTGTCATAGTCATATCAGCTGCCCTAATAATATTCAATGATGTAGCTCTGGGGACAACTGCTTCTGGATGGAGCTTCATATAGTCATCAACATTAAACAGCTTATTGCCTTTGTCAAACCTTTTCAACTCTTCCTTTCTGTACTTTGACATAGTTTGAAAATCCAGAAATATCATTACCTTTTGCTTTGGCTTTATTGATCAAAGATAGTCCAATTAGCTCCTGGTACCTAGCCATTCTTGTAGTATTTGCAGTTTCAGGATCTTCAAATGGAGTTGGAGGAGAGTATGACCTTTTTGGACTGTCAGCTTTTTGTACTTCAGATATTTGTTGCTGCTGCTGCTGATGCTGATTACCTGAGGATGGTTGCCTCTGCTGGCTGCTTCCAGAGGATCTCCATGAATGTCTCTGATATGTTTGCATGGGGGCAGATCTCTGGGAGCTAGAGCCAGAGGCACCATCTGCTAGAGGAGGAGGAGGATGAGGATCCTTCCTGTATCTGTGAACTGGAGGAGGGGAATATCTCCTACTTCTCCTTCTTTCCTTCTGCTGGTTCTTGGATAGCCACATCCATGCAGACATTCCCTTATAAGGAGCAACATTGTGCAGAATGTAATAGGGGGTGTCAGCAGTGGGATTAGGCATAGGAGCTGGAGGAGGAAGAGCCTTCCTTTTCTTTGTCAGCATTTTCTTTTTCTTACTGGCAACATCTTCATCTGAGTCATCATCATCATCATCTTCTTCATCATCACTGTCAGACCCCTGAGGGTTGTCATAAAGAGCATCCAATGCTTTTAAAGCTTTATCAGAAATAACAGCTTTTTCTGGAGGAGGGGCAGAAGATTCAGGAACTGGAGTTTCAGCAACAGGAGAGGAGGGGACTGTACAGGAAACAAAAATAATAGGGACAGAGCTTTCAGCTGCTGCCTTGTTCTCCTCTTCAATGTCAGCTAGAATTAACTCATCCAAATCAAGTATAAGAGAGTCATCCATAACAAAACTTGGGGCTGAGATAGCTTCTGGAATGACTTCTGGACTAGCTGCAGAGATGGAAGCTAAAGCTAGATTAGTAAAACTATCACAAAGTTGCTTAGCAACTGCTGGACTAACTGGAGAGGTGTAGGGTATAATAGCCAAATGTGGCTTAGTAAAATCTGCTGGGAGAAATTGCATATGTACAGTATCAAAAACTTGCAGTAATTCTGGTAGATTAACTGTGGGATTCATAATGAAATCACCAACAGTTTTATTTGCTCAACTGACTCATTCAAGTCAATGTTAGTGTCCATAAAATGAATTAATTCAATCAAATCAGAATTATATTATGGCAAAATTGCTGCATCTTCATCTGAATCTGCATCTACTGTAGAGGGAACTGCTGCTGTGACTGCTACTGCTGCTGCATCTGCATCTGCTGTAACTTCATCACTGAGCATCTCCCCCTGCCTGAGTTCAGGAGAACCTGGAGCCAGGCCCCTGAATGAAGAGGGGGCAGCAGAGAGAACAAAAACTTGTGCAGATAAAGAATTGATGGAATTCACAAGAGGTGTAATGGCCTCTGTGATTAGGGATTTTATGAGGGGAGTGAGCAGGGATATGAGTGTAGATACAGTGGGGGATTCCAAAGATGGAGAGATAGTGGATGAAGGTAGAGAAGTAGATGAAGGAAGGGGTACAGATGGAGGGGATAGAGGAGGAAGGACATCTGGTGTGGCAGTGTCTGAGGGTATGTTGTAAGATGGAATGGAGGATAGATGAGGAGGAAGTGGAGACTGAGGAGGTGTAGGAAAATGAGTATGTTGTGGAGATTTTGGTGTGGTAGAAGGAATGGAAGAGGAAGGGAGTTGTTTTGCTGGAAGTTGTGCAGGAAGAGATGGTGGAGATGGAATGACCTCTTCTGCAGGGTGGGGAGAGGCTTTTACAGCCCTGGTGCTCTCAGAAGTTAGGATGAAAGAGGAGGAAGCCTTGGAGGGCTTGGAGATCGTCCTCTCCCATCGGTTAAACAAGGCGCAGGTGAGGCACTTGCTTGCATTGATGAAGATGGTCGGGGAGACCATGAGTTCACAAACCTTTTCTTTAAGGAAGATCTCCGGGATTCTTCTGAAACAAACTTCTTTCTTGCTGTTCTTCTTCTTTATTAACTCAAAGAAGATTGTGACCCAGTTGACATGTCTCTTGTTAACCACTGCGCACATAACCAGGAATTGGTAGCGGGTGATGTAATCGTGCGCTGAGTGCTTGCCCATCAGCACTTTGCCTACAATGTCTGCCAGGAACTGGTACGCGGCAGACATTTGCTTCTTCAACAGCTTGTTTGGGTTGCTTCCAGAAAAACCCATTAACTTTAACATATCACCAAATTCTTCAGAATCCATTTCCATATTATATTCGCCATTCACTAATCCAAAAATCTCAGAAAGAATTGCGGGAGATAATGAAACAGCATGACTCCCGATATTTCCTGTCAAAATATTTTCCTCTAAAACAGACGATGTATACACCCATTCTCTGATTTCAGTCGCATGCAGTTTAATTCGTCTGGTCATGAAATCTTTGAGATGAAGTTCTTCTAGCAGTTCCAAGATATAGAGAAATATGGGGTCAGAATGTTGGAAAGAATCGAAATCCATATCAAAACCAATATCAAACTTCATCGCAGCCAAGGCTCCTGCTGGAATTGCCATTGATGACCTGCAAGAAAGGCAGAGAAAATGAGTATCAAGAGCAAAGGAACTGAAAGCGCAGGACGGAGGTCGAAGAAAACCTAGATATAAGATTTTCAGAATATGAATCGACAATCTCCGTTCCACGAAAAAGAAACAATTCTTCGAACTGAGCTCGACAAAATAAATTATAGACAGATAATTCGTCGATCTCATCCAGAATAATCGAAAACAGTTCGTCGAACTCCGTTCGACGAAATATCTTCTGAAGCAAAGTTCGTCGATCTATGGTCGACGAAAATTGTTTCCACACAGCGAATTCCTCGATCTCCGTTCGACGAGAATCTCTCAAACTTTCCCTAATTCATCGAACTTCGTTCGACGAGCTCTGGAAAATTCGTCGAATGCAGACAGAAACTAAGTTAACTCTTCTCCTTTAATCATTCCCAGTTGATTTATAAAGAACAAATGAGTTTTCTCATCCAAGGGCTTGGTGAAAATATCTGCTCTTTGTAGATTAGTGGGAATATGGATTAAGTTAATTTTCTTTTTGTCTACATTATCTCTAATGAAATGGTGTCTTATTTCAATATGTTTAGTCTTAGAATGGTGAACTGGATTCTGTGCTATAGCAATAACACTAGTATTATCACAAAATAATGTTGAATTATTTAAGTTGACACCATAGTCTAGGAGTTGATTTTGTATCCATAACATCTGTGAACAGCAGCTGCTAGCAGCCATGTATTCTGCTTCTGCAGTTGATGTAGACACAGATGTTTGCTTTTTACAAAACCAGGAGACAAGTCTCATACCTAGGAACTGGCAAGTTCTAGAGGTACTCTTCCTGTCCACTCTACATCCAGCATAGTCAGTATCTGAGTATCCAGTTAACTCAAATTCTGACTCTGCAGGATACTAGAGTCCTAGACTAGGACAACTCTTTATATATCTCAAAATTCTTTTTAGGAAAATAAGGTGAGATTCTTTAGGGTTCACTTGGAACCTAGCATAAAGGCATGTGACAAACATTATATCAGGCCTGCTAGCTGTCAGGTATATTACGGATCCAACAATTGCCCTATAATTTTTTTGATCTACAGGTTTCCCTGCTGCATCAGAATCCACAACAACATTTGTAGTCATAGGTGTTTTCATGCCTGAAGCATCACCCATCCCAAACTTCTTAATAAGCTCTTTAGCATACTTAGCTTGGGAGAGGAAGATACCATCAGGGAGCTGCTTCACTTGGAGACCAAGGAAGTAGGAAAGCTCACCCATGCTACTCATCTCAAATTTGGAATGCATGAGGTCAGCAAACCTCTTGCATAATTTGGGATCAGTAGACCCAAAAATGATGTCATCCATATATATTTGTACTAACAATATTTGGTCCTTATGATGTCTAGTGAAAAGAGTTTTATCTATGGTTCCTCTTGTAAATTTATGCTCTAAAAGAAAGCTTGCTAAGGTCTCATACCAAGCTCTTGGAGCTTGCTTTAAACCATAGAGAGCTTTATGCAATTTAAATACAAAAGAGGGTTGAGTTAGAGAGATAAAACTTGGAGGTTGTTCCACATAAACCTCTTCTTGAAGTACTCCATTCAAGAATGCACTCTTGACATCCATTTGGAAGACTTTGAATCTCTTGTGAGCTGCATAGGCAAGGAATATTCTTATGGGCTCTAACCTTGCAACATGGGCAAAGGTTTGGTCATAGTCAATTCCTTCCTCTTGCATGTAGCCTTGAGTAACAAGCCTAGCCTTGTTTCTCACTATGTTCCCTTGAGCATCCAACATGTTCCTGTAGACCCATTTGTTTCCAATAACTGGGTAGTTATGGGGTCTTGGAACCAAATTCCAAACTCTACATCTCTCAAACTGATTTAGTTCCTCTTGCATTGCAATGATCTAGTGGGGATCTTGCTCTGCTTCATAGATGGTGAGAGGTTCAATTTGAGAGAGAAAACAGCCATGCATCAAGTCTTGGTTGAGTTGATGCCTTGTCTGTACACCTACTGAAATGTCTCAAATCACTTGAGATCTGGGGTGATCTCTAAGTGTGACTAGATCAGTTGGTGGAGTTTATTGAGCAACAGCTTCTGTAATTAATTCCTCTTGAGGAATGATACTAGCTGTTGAGGGAAGCTCAGCCACTTCCTCTTGGATTTCTTCTTCACTATCTTCAGCAACCTGTGGAGAAGGATGGGTTGATACCTCTTGGGTAAGGTTTAGTCCATCCATAGACTCACACAGTTGTGGAACCTGCAAAAAGCTATTGGTAGAAATCTCTTTCTCCTTATAAGACATGTTAGCTTCATCAAAAGATACATGAACAGACTCTTCAATTTAAAGGGTGGATTTATTAAAAACCCTATAGGCCTTGCTTACTTGGGAATATCCTAGAAAAATCCCTTCTTCAGCCTTAACCTCAAACTTTCTAATGTATCTCTTGTAATTTGTGTGAATGTAACATATACAACCAAAAACTTTAAAATATGTGATTTTAGGTTTCTTTCCTTTAAGTAATTCATAGGGGGTCTTATTTTTCAGTTTATGTATAAGGCTTCTATTCAGGACATAGTTGGCAGTGTTTACAGCTTCTGCCCAAAAGGATAGAGGCATGTAGGCATCAACCAATAATGTGCCTGCAGATTTAATGAGTGTCCTATTTTTCCTTTCAGCAACCCCATTTTATTGGGGAGTTCTAGGAGCTGAGAAGTACTGCCTGATACCTTCATTGTCACAGAACTCATGCATAAGAGGAGACTCAAACTCTGTGCCATGATCACTTCTGATCAATGCAACATGAGTAGAGAACTCAATCTGTATGGTCCTAAGAAAATCTGTAAGAACCTTGAATGTATCTGACTTAGCTCTCAGAAAGGCTACCCAACTGAATCTAGAGAAGTCATCAACAATCACTAAAGTATAAGACTTCCCTCCTAGGCTTTGCACTGCAATGGGTCCAAATAGATCCACATGAAGCAAATACAAAATCCTAGGTGAATCACTTTTATTAATGGATTTGAAGCTAGTTTTGGTTTGCTTGCTAAATTGACAAGCCCTACATAGACTTTCCTTCTTGTAGGGGCCAGAAGGTAAGCCTCTTACAAGGTTGTCTTTAGATAACCTAGATATATTCTTAATATTTACATGTCCTAACCTTTTATGCCATAACTCATTTTGATTACTAGTAAAATTCAGTAAGCAGATATCAGTTGTGGCAGAAATAAAGTCTACTAGATATATGTTGCCTTGTCTAATTCCAATTAAAATAGTTTTGTTTTTATTATCAATAATAGAGCAAGAGGTAGAGTTAAAGTGTACCTGATAACCTTCATCACATAACTAACTTATGGATATTAGGTTATGTTTAAGTCCTCTTACATATGTTACTTTCTTGAAGGTAACTGTCTAATCTTTACTGTCCCATATCCTTCTGATTGGCCACTGTTTGAATCTCCAAAAATCACTTTTGGTCCTAGCTTAGCCTTGTAATGGGATAGATTGCCCTTGCTGCCTGTCATGTGTTTGTAGCAACCACTGTCCAAGTAACAGGTCTGACTTACCCTTGGACAGCTCTTCACCTGTACCTGTAATGAAAAACAGAACTCAATTGTTCTTGACCCAGGTTACCTTGGGTCCTTTATTTGGTTGAAAAGAGAAACTGGATATAACTGATAATGCAGGTTGAGATTTGTAACATAAGGGGTGATATCTCATAGGTGGAATAACCCAATCAGCTACTGGATTGAATGACTTATTAGTTGGTTTAAATTTTCTGTAAGAGAAATAGTTTAAGTTTGGTCTTTCTGGGTTCGACGAATTGTTGTAAGTTCGTCGACCAGAGTTCGACGAATAGGGCTGAGATCGTCGATCTCTGCTTAGAGAATGACAGCAGTCATTATCTGCGCCCCAAGTTAGTCGACCTCTACTCTACGAACCATACACAGTTCGTCGATCGCAGTTAGACGAATTGTTATATCTGAAGTTTGCATTCAGCGTTTGTCGATCTGGGTTCGACGAACTGGCCACATTTCGTCAATCTGAGTTCGACGAATGCTGCTGAACTTTGTTTTTATTTGCTGTTTTCAGATTTTTATTTCTCTTGTCTATGAGTTTTGGGTTGTTTTTTGACATTGGTTTGTCTATTAACGTTTCTTTTCCCTTGGTAGAAATAAACTTGATGGGGGTTGAAAGAATATTTTTCTTAATTATGGGAGGGAAACTTGATGATGCACCCAAACACAGCTTGCCATTTAATCTGGCATTCACTGTGCTTGTAATGTCCATCAGCTTGATACTTCTCCCATTGAGAGATTGCTCAAGTTGTTTGGCCTCACATAATTCAGATTTTAATTTAATTATATGTTCATTAGCTAGAGTTAGTTGGTCTGTTAGCTTTATATTTTCTGAGTTAATTGATTCAAGATTTCCTAGTCTTTCTTTAAGAGTTTTTATTTCTTGTTCTGAATTGATTAAGTCTTAGCACATAGTTTTTAATTCAGTTTTAAATAAATCAGAATTAAAATCAAAACTAGAAATAACCTGATCTACCTCTAAGTCTGAGGCAGCTTCATCTTCAGATTCTCCTTCTGATCCAGAATTGCTCCTAGAGGCATCAATTGCCATTAGGCACACCTCCTTGGATCTTGCTTCTTCCTCTTCTTCACTTGAACTGGAAGAGGATGATTCTTCCTATGTATCACTCCATGTCTCAGCAACAAATCCCTTGTCTTTCTTTTTGTATTTCCTGGAAGAGGGTCTGCTGCTATGTCTTCTCCTGGAGTCCTTTTCTCTGCTCTTGTCCTTCTTCTGGTTTTCTGGACATTCTGAGATGTAGTGTCCAGGCTTTCTGCAACCAAAGCACACAACCTCCTTGGTTGGTGTCTTGTAATACTTGGGCTTATCATCCTGCCTGGATGATTTCCTTCTGAAATCCTTCCTAGCCATCTTATAGAATCTTTTTACAAAGAGGCTCATGAGTTCCTCATTGGAAGTTGATGTCTCACTTTCCTCAGATGCTTTGAAGGCTATGTTGTGATCCTTTCTCACTGGAGTTGTTGCCTTCTGTTCTGCTGCTTCTCTTGATTTGATCAACTGCTCATAGGATTTTAATTTGCCTAGTAGAGATTCAGTTGATATCTCATTTAGGCTTCTGGATTCCTTGATTAGCCAGATTCTGGAGTCCCAAGAGCTAGGGAAGCACATCAATATCTTATCATTCACCTCTGTCAAGGTTATGTCTTTATCCAGGGTTTTAAGCTCATTGATGATTGAACTCAACTTGTTATACATGTCAGCCACTGATTCTGTCTCATCCTTTTTGAAGTTCTCATACAGGGAAATGCGATTGGATCTCCTGTCTTTTCTCTCATCTGCTGAGCCAGCTACTATTTTTTTGAGGGAATCCCAAATGGCCTTGGCTGAGGTGCACTCAGCCACCTTTTGAAATATGCCATCTGACATTGTTTGAGCCAAGATGTTCATTGCCTTAGCATCTACCATTTTGGCTTTCTTGTAAGCTTCATTGTTTTTTGGAGGAGGAACTGCAGTCATGTTTGTTGAGGTGCTTGTAGAAGCTGCAGGTGCTTGAGGTACTCTTGTCAAGATAACAGAAAAAATATCCTCATCAATATAATTCATGTATAACCTGATTCTTGCCTTCCAGATGGCAAACTTGTTAAGATTGCATACTGGAGGTCTGATGCTTGCATAATCTTTGTTTTGGGCCATGTCTCTGAAGAAATAAATCTAATAACAAAATCAAACAAACAGATCTAACAAGAGGGATCTTTGTGGTTCCGGTGTTAGCCTATACAACCAATAAGGTGTGATATTTTTAACAAACCTCCCTCTGATACCAATTGAAAGTGCAGGTTAGATCTGAAATACTCTAGAGGGGGGGGGGGGGGGGTGAATAGAGTATTGTCCTCACTACAAACGTTTTACAACTTTTGTTGTATTCCTAAGTGAACAAGTCAACAAATAAAATAAATAGGCACAGCAAACTATCTAATCACAGAACAACACAGCCAAAACAAAAAGAAGGGCAACCAGGCGAAACAAGAATTTTATAGTGGTTCCCCAACCTGGGTACATCCACTATTCTACCATGCTGGTAGGAATCCACTCAGGTTTTTGATCAGGTGCCTGACACCAATGAGCTTTGTTCAGGTGCTCAAAAACCAAAACCTCAAGTCTTTTGGAAGGAGACTTGCAACCAGAATAATTTTGAAGGGAATTAAAACCCTGTATAGGAGTGGGAAATGAGGTGATGGTGTCTTCTCTTTCTCAAAACAACTGAGAAGATTGTGGACTGATGTTAGCAGATTTGCTCCTCCTGAGATCTTGAATGTATCAGCAAAATTGGAGCACTGCTTCAGGGTGATAGGTCTTCAAAGACCTAGAATGCCTGGACCAGAATTTGCCTTAGGAACTTCTTTGACAGATTGATTAATTTGTTGTCCTTTGAAGTTATCCTGTATAGTTGAAGGAAGAAGACTCTAGATAGTATTTGAATGTTCTTCTTCTTCTTCTTCTTGATGAAGTTGTTCTCTGGTCAAGGCTGATTGTAGTAGAACTTTTGATTTTGTGTATGATTGTTCTTCTGTGCAATCTGAGTGTGTCTGTCTGATTGTCTGTATTGCTTCTCGTATCTCTGCTTGATTAAGTCTTTTGTTTCTGTATCTGACTGACTGAGGAACATTCAAAATTCGAATGTTGAGCAGTAATTGCAGTCGGCCTTGGAAGGAAGTGGCAATCAATGATTTCCCTAACTGTCCCATGGAAAAACGACATGAAATAATCCATGATTAATTGCACGTTCTAACGGTAACATTCCGAGAAGATCTGACATTAATTGCTCCGTAATCATCGTCAAGAAACGGGACGGGAAACTTGAAGAAGACCTAATCTGGAATCGTCGAACGAAGAACACAATTCGTCGAGCTGAGTTTGAGTTCGTCGAGCTGATCTTGAGTTCGTCGAACTGAGCTTGAGTTCGTCGAGCTGAGCTTGAGTTCGTCGAGCTGATCTCAAGTTCATCGAGCGGAGCTCGAGTTCGTCGAGCTGAGCTTGAGAGAGTTCGTCGACCAGATAACCTTCATTCGTTGAAGAGACAGTCTTCCATCGTTGAGCTAAGATCCAAATTCGTCGAGCTGAGGACAGTTCTGGACTTAGTCAAAATATTCTGTGTAACTGATATTCTGTGTCGACATAAGTTGGTGTCGACTGATTGATCTTGGTGTCGACTCAAATCTTCTGGTGTCGATATGAGTTGGCGTTGACTGATATCCTGTGTGTCGACATAAGTCTTCTAGTGTCGACATAAATTGTCTGGTATCGACACATGCCCTAGGTGTCGACACAAATACTCTTAGTTCAGAATACGTCGAGTAGAGTACTGCATTCGTCGACCTGAGAAGTTGACTTCATCGACCTGAGAAGCTGTGAACTTGAGCTCCAAGTTCGTCGAGCTCAGAATCTAGTTCGTCGACCAAAGCTTGAAGCTGGACTTAGAAAAATTCTGAAGTTGTCCTGACTTTGGCATGAAGTAGAAACTCAGTCTTCATCGAACAGAGAACAAGGATCGTCGAGCTCAGCACTAAGAAATGTCACACAATCGTCGAGCGCAGAACTCCTTTCGTCGAGCTGAGTTCGATGAACGTCAAACTCACTTTACTTAGTCTTGAAATCCTCTAAGTCTGGAGTCTCTGATGGTCTTGTTGAAAGCTGGTCCATCTGAAGTTGAACCTAAGGACTTGACCTAGACTCTAGGACACAAAATTGACCCTGGTTATACATGATGGGTCACATCCTAAGCTAGTGAACCTAGCCCAAATCAACTAGGGATCCAACACTCTCCTCCGACTGGAAGAATTATTAGGAACAGGTCTGGATGCCAACCTCTTGATTCAACGGAAAGAGAGTCATGTCATTTGAAAATTTTCTTTACTCTCGAAGCATCAATATAACTATTCTCATTGTCGCTCCTCAAGTAGCAGGATAAACTCTCTCAATAACCGTATAAGTCCCTGAGTTGTAAGGATATCGTAAGTCTGAGTCCATGTACGGGCTCCTCTCCTGCACATCGGCCATCAACCCCCTTGAGTGAAGAAAGTTCATCATTGGAGTGATGTCATAGTTCGTGATCTCTATACGGGCTTCTCCCCTACAGAGCGACCACTAGCAGCACAAGTCGACTGCTTCCCACCACAATTTAAGCTTGGCTCCTGCTGGGTGTCGAATATTCTCTACCACCAGTTGAGATTTGCTCCTGCTGGGTGTCGACCACTTCCCACCACCAGTTGAGCTTGGCTCCTGCTGGGTGTCGACTACTTCTCCCCCTCGGGTGAAGAAAGTTCCTTGTTGGAGTGATGTCATAGTTCATGATCTCTGTACTGGCTTCTCCCATGCAGACTGACTACTAGCCACTCGAGTCGACTGCTTCCCACCACCAGTTGAGCTTAGCTCCTGCTGGGTGTCGACTATTCTCCACCACTAGTTGAGCTTGGCTCCTGCTGTGTATCGACCACTTCCCACTACCAGTTGAGCTTGGATCCTGCTGGGTGTCGACTACTTATCCCCCTCATGTGAAGAAAGTTCCTCATTAGAGTGATGCCATAGTTTATGATCTCTGTATGGGCTTCTCCCCTGCAGAGCGACTACTAGCCACCCGAGTCGACTACTTCCCACCACTAGTTGAGTTTGGCTCCTTCTGAGTGTCGACTATTCTCCACCACCAGTTGAGCTTGGCTCCTGCTGGGTGTCGACCACTTCCAACCACCAGTTGAACTTGGTTCTTGCTGGGTGTCGACTACTTCTCCCCCTCGGGTGAAGAAAGTTCCTCGTTGGAGCGATGACGTAGTTCGTGATCTCTATAAGGGCTTCTCCCATGCAGACCGACTACTAGCCACCTGAGTCGACTGGTTTCCACCACTAGTTGAGCTTGGCTCCTGCTGGGTGTTGACTATTATCCACCACCAGTTGAGCTTGACTCATGCTAGGTATCGACCACTTCCTACCACCAGTTGAGCTTGGCTCCTGCTGGGTGTCAACTACTTCTCCCCCTCGGGGTGAAGAAATTTCCCCATTGGAGTGATGCCTTAGTTAGTGATCTCTGTACGGGCTTCTCCCCTACATACCCACTACTAGCCACCCAAGTTGACTGGTTCCCACCACCAGTTGATCTTGGCTTCTGCTGGGTGTCGACTATTCTCCACCACCAGTTGAGTTTAGCTCCTACTGGGTGTCGACCAAGTTGAGTTTGGCCCCAGCTGGGTGTTGACTACTTATCCCCACCAGAGGAGAAGAAAGTTCCTCGTTTGAGTGATGTCGTAGTTCGTGATCTCTGTACGGGCTTCTCCCTTGCAGACCGACTACTAGCCACCCGAGTCAAATACTTCCCACCACCAGATGAGCTTGGCTCCTGCTAGGTGTCGACTGCTTTCCACCACAAGTTGAGCTCGGCTTCTGCTGGGTGTCATCTACAAGCTCAAACTCAATTGATCTAAGCTCCTGTGAGATAGGCGACTATGAAGGTGTGAGTATGCTTAGGCGAGCACGCAAGTAAAAGAGAGTACGATAGTAAATGCGAGTACGAATATCGATGTGCAAACAAGAGGCGGCGACCTGTGAGTAGGCAATAAACTTTGATGAATGACATGCAATATTCGTGTGCGAGTAAGCGTATCACAAGCACTCATCCTCCACGAGCCTATGAGCCTAGCGAGCTCCATCAGTAAGCCAGTATATGAGCACAAGGAAAAGGCGGTAAAAAGAACTTGTACTATATCAAAAATTTACAAGTTTCAAAAAATTTCTAAGTATCTATTATTTTTAAGTGTGTGAGTATGAAGAAAACTGACGAGTAATCCGGACACACCGTCGTCAGTATCAGACCGATATTCTTCGTCGCCAATGTTAGCAACTTCTTCTTCCTCTCCCTCGCCACTGTCTTCTTCCTCGCCTTCGCTACTTTTGTCACTACTGCTACTGCTGTTACTGCCGCTGCAGCTAGAGTCCGACGCTGAGGAGGGGAAATGGTCTGGCTAGTTTGACTCCTAGGCGAGCAACTCTGGAATCACATCCTCGACGGTCATCTTCTTAGCTACCTCATTAAGATGGCCGCTAATACTCAACCTGGTGAGGATGATATCCCCCGCTGCCTGCGTTATTCCCCGGCGGATGGCCGACATCTCATCCCCATGAGGACAGACCTTCTTGACCATCCCATGGTCGATCACGTCCCGCGGAGACATCATTGGGCGAGATTCTGAAGAGACGCGGCTATCTCCAGGAGTCACTCGCCGAGTTTCGAGTTCGGAAACCCGGATTTGGGAAGCTTCTAACTCGACTTTGGTGCCGATGAGTTCCTACTCGAGCACAAAAAGTCTTTTCGCCGTCTCGACCTCAGAAGCCTGCGAGTACCAACGGACCATCAACAAAACTACCTAAAATGTTGATGTTATCTAGGTCGCGCCAAGTAGGTGAATTATCTCGTACTCCTTCCAGCGAGTTGATTGCATCCCGCATCCTATCGCCTTCTTCGAGACAACCTTCAGCGCCTCATGCGTTTCGATTAGCTTCCTCGCCGAGAAATGGCCCAGCTCGGCAGCCCGCATAATGGAGCTCGAGGTCAGTTGGGAAAGCTCTTTCGGACTGAGCTCCATCATGGACTCAGCATCACCTCACCAATAGATCGCATGTAGGACATCTAAGGCCTCCCCCTTGTCCTCCCAATCCTCAGACCAAGCGGGGAGGTTTGTGCTCAGCGATAGCTGATGCTCGCCCACAGACCAGGAAACTAGCGGGCAGCCGAAGGCATCCTTACCTTCTCGCACGTGGTTGTAGTTTGGGTGAAGGTAAGGCTTCCTGATGTCAGCCGGAGATTCCCGTTCCTCGAACAGTAGGCGAGATACTTTGACTAGCTTGCTTGAATGGTCCGGGGACTTGGCCTTCTCCTTTCCTTTGGCAGGCTTCTTCTTCTCCCCAACTTCCAACGGCTGGTTGGAGGGTTCCGGGTGTGATGAGGCGACTTACTTGACCGTAGGAAGCGGTTTTGACGGGATCTCGGACGGTACTGCGGGCATCAAAAGCAAATTAGTGCGACTTTCTTAATGATGAGATGGGAGAAGTAGGCGAGTATGATCAAACTTCGAATACTTACTTTCGCAGGGGTGGACCTCTAAAAGAACATTGACGTTGATTCACTAATGGATGACATCAAAACATCGCCCGCAGAAAGCCTTGACTAGCTTCTCGCGGGCGCCCTCCAAGATATGCGGCAAGAAGGCGACATCAGCTGGTTGATGTGGCCTCCCCAGGACGCCTTCAAAGTCGTCGGTGATGACGACTAGATACTCGCTCCATTGATGGACTTTGTTCGTCGTCCCGACCAACGTGCAAATATGGTTGCTAAAGAAGATGATCCCGTCTGAAGTCACCGAAAAGGCAAACACCTTCCTGAAGATGGAGAGGTCGAAGACGATCCTCTCTTCTCGCAAGAAGCATAGGAACCCCATGATGATCGCCACACCATTGAGGTTGATTTGAGCGGGCACGATGCCAAAGTATTGCAGGATCTGGCGATATTCTGGCCACAACAGAAGTCACAAGCCAGCCTTGAAGTGGCGGAGAGAAAGTATCAACCCACCTTCTATGTAAGAATTTAGGTGCTTGGTCCGCGCGAATAGTCTGGCCGAGTATCCCTCGACGAGATGCTGCTGTCAAAACTCCGACAGATCTCGCTCAGAGGTGATAGATTTCTTGAGGGTGACGTTAGTGAAATTCACATCATGAGCTTGTCTGCGAGCGCTGACATCATCCCCGACCATCTTAAGCGAGTTGGTTTTGCGAGAAAGGAGGCGTGAGTAGTGAGAAAGCAAAGGAGAGGCGAGCATGTAGAGTTACTCGGGAATGTAAGTTAAGAAATCACAGTAGCGCACTTATGATTTACTTACCCCCTCTATTTATAGTCTAAGGCAGGGGGTATATCAACCTCACACGAGCATCTACCTAAGTTGCATACTGGCCAAGAGCAACCCTAACTCCTAGTTCTATCTCGCATAAGGCTTTGCAGGACCTCGCCAGGACCTGCACAAGACATACACAAAAAGTCGCAGAACGAAGACGAGCGTATAGAAAAAGGAGCGACCATCAACAAAATCACCACGAGATTCAAACTCTCTTATTACAAATAAAGAATATTGTTCATAACACAGTCGCCAGAGGCGAGTTCAGCTAATAGAAAGTAGAAGAAAGAAAAACTAAGTCCTAGGAGGCCACTCTGGAGGGTGATGATGTCGCCTAACCTAGCCCATCTTGCGAGCTCGTCGATAATGTTCGATCGCCACCAATATCGCATCATCGCCGAGCCGTTGTTGTTCCTCCATCCTTGCCAGCCGACTGGCAGAGCCCATACTCGCGTGCATACCAGCCAACTCGTCGAGAGCGACCTGAAGACGGTGGTCGTTCATCGCTATTCACCGATTGATCTCACTGATCATGTGTAAGCGGGCCTCGTAGATCTCCAGGCTGGCCCAAAGTTCTTCCATCCTCGCCATCCTCACCTCCAAAGCCGAAATCCCGCGATGAGGCTTGCAAATGGCGAGTTGGTCGAACTTGGTCTTTAACTTCAGGTAGGCGCGAGCAGCAGCATGGCGATATGCGCTCCCGGACAGCCCGATGGCGTCAAGGAAGGCCGCTCCAGGAGTTGCAGGGAGATTTGTCAAATCAAAAGGAACATCGCCAAGTCAGAAGTCGACATCAATGATCAAATCAGCACAACGGCGATGCGAGTTACCTTGACGATTGGATCAAGATCGCCATGGAGAGTGGTCGCGACCTAAAGATTCTCGCCGGCCTGAAGAAGAGCCGCCAGCGCGTTCAGCGGACCTCCCCTACCCGCGACCTATGTAGTCGTGATCCCCATTCCTCAGCGGGAAGTAGTTAGGAAGTTGTCTATCCGACATTCGAGTCGAGCTATCCAGCGAAGGAGGCGGTGGAAGTGTTGTACACGACAACGATGTTCGCAAACTCCTTAGGGGAGGCAGTGGAGGCAAATGTGTGCTCGCTAGCTATCGTGAGGTTGAAGGGGCAGCAGGGGATGGAGAAAGCGCAGGAATTCTTGCCTTCTATTGCTGTTTGGAGACAGCAGGAGGTGGCGGAGGCAAAGGGATGCTCTCCTCCGACATCTGTTGCGAGGTCACAGGGACGAGAGGTTTACCCGTCCCGGGCTGAGGAGTCTTGACCGCCGTGATATCCTTTCTCACAGGAATATCCTAACTCGCAGAAGGAACCTCCCCCGCCTAGGATGACGGTACTTCAGTCGCCTTCTTGGAGCTAACATTGATATGCATAGTGTGAGTGACTTTGCCTCTCTTCCCGGCTTCGAGAGCGATCAGCGGCGTTCTCCGCAGAGGAGTCATGTCGAGCACCACGATGGTGTCATCTAGCGACGGATCTACACAACAGTGAAAGTCGAGTCAGTCTCGACAACCGACAGAACTTTCAAAGGAATCAACAAGATAGTGACCTAGCAAGGCAGCAAGGTTAACCTGCTCCCATGCCCGAGTATCCACAGCTTCGAGAGCAGGGGGTATGACCGGCGATTTCAGAATGTCGGCGCCATGGACGGATATGTCAGGAATATCATCCAGCCCAAGCTCGTCGAGGATTTTCTGGGTACTTATAGGGGATGCAGGATCTTTGGCCGTCGCAGCGATATCCTTCGATGATGGATGCAGGTTGTCGATCTTGGGGGAGTGTAACTTCTTTGACTTCTTCGTCTTCTTCTTCTTACTCGGATGCAAATAAGTGGCAACTTCACCTTCCCGCGACCTCTTCGGCTTGGAAGGCTCGATGAAACCTGACAGTGCGTTAAGGCTCTGTTTGAGAAGTTCCTCGTCAGTTTTCGACATGTTGGGTGAGCTCCAATAGGCATACCTAGAAAACCAGGCCCCCCTATTTATACAGATCGATGGGCATCAACGAGGTGCGAGTAGCTCAGAAGCTCAGTATAGCAGCTCGCCGAATAATTGTTGGATGATTCTTTCTGATTTCCAACGTCGCTCGAAGATAGTGGGGATTGTGTACCACCCATATTCGTCGAGGATGGACCCCACCATCACTAGGTTAGCAGAAGTCAAAGTCAGCAAGTCAAGACATAGGTTAAAGTCAACATGCCAACCTGCAAAAGGCCTGGGCGAGCATGGCGAGGTCCCCTCGTATACTCGCCAAGTAGGCGACGAGGCTCGTTGTTCGCCCCGCTATGCGAGCTCCTTCCAAGAAGTCGCCGAGTCGCCGAGGGGTGGGGGTATAAATAGACCCCCATCCCAGGATTTCCCTATAAATAGGACCCCGCGGGTACGAGGAGGGACACTTGAAATCCCCTACAAGGATCTCACGAGCTCTACTTCTTGGACGCCAACTAAGCCTTTGGATTCCTTTTACTTAGAGACCAGGTCGCGACCTCGTGACTTTGTTACCAGCTAGTCTGCCTCGTACCTATCTCAACCAATTTTGGTTGTGGAGGACTTGCTTCTTCCAAGCATCCGGGTACGTGGTGGGACCTTCCTACCGAAGCATCTGGGGTATTGTTTGTTTACTTTTTTATCGTCCAATTCTCCTTAGCCGTTTATCCTTATTACAGAGCAAGTAGACTTAGGCTGCCTTGATCTGATTTTTGGGGTTGGGAATTTTCCTGGCTTCAACACTTTATCCCCCGCCGTCATCTCTTCTTTGCTGTTGTGAAAGTGGAAAAGTTTGGTCGAGTCCCTATTTTTGGAGTGGAGGGATCTAAACCTAACCCTAGCTTTGACTCAAGTATTGAGTTAGCCGCAGACTCTAAGAGTTGAATCAGCCATAGGCCTCCAAGCATTGAGTCAGCCCCCAGTCTCCCAGCATTGAGTCAGCCCCTAGCCTCCAGGCGTTGAGTTAGCCTTCAACGTCCAAGTGTTGATTCCAGACTCTAGGCATTGAGTCTAGCCTCCAATCATTGAGTCCAGACTCCAGGCGTTGAGTCCAGCCTCCAGGCATCGAGTGGCCTTCTCTGGCGTCGAGTGGCCTGTTTGGTGTCGAGTGGCCTTCTCTGGCTTTGAGTGCTGTCTGACGTTGAGTGTTGTTTCCAGGCGTCGAGTGGACTTCTGCCAGGCGTCATGTGGACCTGTTATGGTATTGAGTGTTGGTCCAGGTGTAGTGTGAACCTGTTTGGCATTGAGTGGACCTATTATTTTGTATCGTGTGCCTGCTGTCATTACAATGATGAAAGGGAGCAACTTCTTGTCTTCGATGCCGATGCTCAAGTTGGAAAAGTTCATTTCTACAGAGTTCAATCACTGGAAGCTGAATACCCAGTTTGGGATGAAGTATCTGAACATGTTCTACACTGTTCAGTCTACTCGTGCTAATGTTATGGGGACTGATGACGAAGCTCAGTGGATTGCTGATGAAGACTTCTGTAGAGAATATCTACTAAACAGTTTGTCTTCTAGCATGTCCAATACGTACATCAAGATGAAGTCTGCCAAGGAGATTTAGGAGGCTCTTGAGGAGTTCTTCAGACATGTGGAGGACCTGTCAATGACACACATGGTGGACAAGTCTCATGTATTTACATTCGACGAGGAGAAATTCATTCTCTCTCGGGTCTTTAATTTTAAAAATTTAGTTGATTCCTTGTACAGTGGAAACATTTCTCTACCCGATAGTTTTGTTGCGGGCATAATTGTCTATAAGTTGCCCATCATGTGGTACAATTTCAAAACTGAAATGTTCTACAAGAAGAAGCAAGTTGGTCTGAATGACCTCAAGCATTTTATACACATTGAGGATGCAAACCGGAAAAGGCACGCTTTATAAGTTGTTAACAAGCAGAAAGGTATGGCTAACAAGATTTCAAGTTTTAAACGCGCGCTTCCTCCAAGAATGACCAAACTTCCCCACAATAATTCACAGGTTGTAGGCCCAATTAAAAAGATAAAAATTTTAAGGGAAAATGTTTCAACTGCAAAAAGTGGGGATTTAGTGCATTTGATTGCAAACTCCCTAAAAGGGAAAGAACCAGAGCACCACAAAAAGGCAACCAGGCCAATATGGTTAGCCTTGCCGAGCCTTTCGACTGTGTTGCTATGGTCGGAAATGCGAAGGCCAGCAATGAGTGGTAGCTAGATTCGGGGCAACGTGCCACGTTTGCAACAATGCTAATCTAATGACAGGGCTCACTGCTGTAAGAGAGTCTGTGATGGTGGCAAATGGTGAGACAACTGAAGATTTGAAGGTGAGAAGCACAACTCTACTACTATCCTCTAGTAAGACTAACTTTAAAGAACGTTAAATTCATTCCTTCATTATATCTTAATTTAGTGTCTATCCATTTGTTATACGATGTTGATATGTCCTTTACTTTTTGTAGCGGTATAGTAACACTGTCAGTTAACTCTCACTATTTTGGATGTGCATATGTCCAAAATAGGATGTACCGTCTAAGTCTAGCAAACAAAATAGATTAATAAGTTCAAACAAACTTAGTTAGCCCTAAGACGTTACATTAAAAACTAGGACACGTGAACTATAAGAAAATATTTCAAATAGCTAGAACTCACTAGATCACATTAGACACTAAAATTCAACCCGAGAAATGTGAAGTGTGTGCTCAGACTAAGATCTCTAGGAAACATTTTAGTGTGGTTACTAGGAGCACAACACCTCTAGAGCTTATACATTCTGATATCTATGAATTTAAAAGTTTTGTCACTAGAGGAGGAAGGAAGTATATGATCACATTCATAGATGACTGCTCTAGGTTCTGTCACATCTACCTTCTTAAAACTAAAGATGAAGTGTTTGATCTGTATTCTCAAAACCAGGGTAGAAAACTAACTAGACATGAGGGTAAAGAGATTTAGAAGTGATAGAGGAGGATAATACATGTCTAGTGAGTTCAGATGTTTCCTTGCCTCTCAAGACATCCTAGCAGAAACCACTGCTCCTTACTCACCCCAATCGAATGGTATAACCAAGATAAAAAATATGACATTAATAGAGATATTGAATTCTATGCTCCTCACTGCTGGCATGCCTACTGCATATTAGGGAGATGGAGTTTTTACTGCAAACCACATTTTGAACAATGTTCCTCTTGCTAAGTTAGAGGTTATACCCAACGAGCTTTGCTTTAAGAGACCCCCGTCTATAGATAGACTTAAGACCTGGGGCTGTATAGCCTATGTTAGGGTTTCCGACCCTAGAAGGTCTAAGCTTGGACCTAGGACCAACAACTGTGTCTACTTAGGTTGTGCTGAGGATAATGCTACAGATAGATTCTTAGATATTTCTAATAACATCATTATAGAATCTTGGGAGGCAGTGTTATTTCATGATAAATTTCTTAAAGATATGAACCTGTCACTCCCAGGCATGCAAGCAATTATTACTGAGGAAGATCTTGAATCAGTACCGAGCACCTCCTATTCAGTTCCAGTAGATATTAGTAACCAAGAGTCTAGAAGGACTCAGTGTGAGAGAGAACTCCCAAAACCTTCAGTAGTGATTTTTTCACTTACCACGTCGAGGTTGATCCATCGACCTATAAGTAAGCAATGAGGTCAAGTGATTCACTACTCTGGAAAGAATCCATTGATGAAGAGATGAACTCTCTACTTCAGAATAACACCTGGACACTAGTTAACAAGCCAAAAGGTGCTAAAACTATCGGGTGTAAGTGAGTTCTAAAAAATAACCTCAATCCCGATGGTAGCATAGCTAAGTATAAAGCACGCCTCATGGCTGAAGGTTTCACACAAGTTTGTGGGGTAGATTACTTTGATGTATATTCACCAGTGTGTCACTTAGCAACCATTAAGATTCTACTTGCTATTGCATCTATTGAGAACTTCATTGTTCATCAAATAGATGTTAAGACTGCATTTTTAAACGGAGATCTGATCGAAGAGATTTACATGAGCCAACCTGAAGGATTCATAGTAGAAGGTCACAAAAGTAAGGTCTGTAATTAATTAAGTCACTATACGGACTAAAACAACCACCAAAATTATGACATGAAAATGTTTGACAATAGTATAAAGAACATGAGATTCATGTCGAGTCTCTCAGATAAATGTCTTTACATACGTCATAGATCAAATAAAATCGCTATAATATGCTTATATGTTGTGATATAATGATTCTTAGTTCTGATTAATCTGAATTGGATGATTTTAAGTCAGGACTAATGAAAATGTTTAGAATTACAGACCTTGGTGTAGCTGAAACTATACTAAGCATGCAAGTGAGCTTTAGGAAAAATGGAATTTCCCTAAGTCAAAGCCACTACATAAAATCCATGTTGGATATGTAAGGATACAATGAAAATAGAGTATTAGAGACACCGTAAGATTATAACAACCGCTTAAAGCCCAATGAAGGAGCTAAGTTTAAATAATTATATTATACTAAACTGATTTGTAGTCTCATATATGCTATAGACTGCACAAGACCTGACATAGCCTTTACGGTCTGCATGTTAAGTAGATTCACTAGTAATCTTAGCCAAGACCATTGGAATGACCGCGATAGGCTAATGTGATACTTAAAACACACCCAAAAGTATGATTTATGTTACCATGGCAATCCTCCAGTCTTGGAATGATATTCTGATGCATCATGGTGCTCAGAACTAAATGACAGTAAGTCTACTAGTTGATTTATATTCACACTTGGAGGAGCAGTTGTAGGATGGAAGTCCAAGAGGCAATCATGTATTGCACAATATTCTATGGAATCCAAACTCTACGCTCTAGTTTCAGCGGGAGAAGAAGCAAGGTGGATAAAAGATTTGGTGATGGACATTCCACTATCGAGCCTGAAATTGAGTTCTGTTGCAGTTTACTGCGAGAGTCAGGCTACCAAAATGATTGTTATAAACACTTTGTTCAATAGCAAAAGAAGGCAATTATGGATGAAACAATCTTGGTTGACCTCCCTTACGAGTCAAGGGATTGTGAACCTCATTGATATGAGTAAAAATATAATGCTGTAGACGTCTTGACAAAATGATTAAATAGAGCTCTTACAATCAAAACATTGGGGGAGATGGGTTTAAAGTTCATAAAAATATTAAACTCTCCTCTTATGTTTATATTTTAATTGTAAGAGCCTATAGCTGCAACATTCAAGCATCTAATAACTGAATGAAAATCCCAAATAATTTCTTGATGAATATCCAAGATGGTTGGATGCTAGTCATTCCACATTTGATGACTTAACATCTTTCTCATTGTAAGTTGATTTGAGAATTATTTAACTGTGAATAAAAAGTCATTGTACTAGTTAATTTAACATTAGAAGTCATTGCACATTATTCCACATTTGATAATATTGCAAATGACGGTGTGCCAAGTCATATGATAAGGTACATAGTGGTCACTAATGAGTAAGATAATAATGTGTGATTTATTAAAATCATAACTTGACTGGTCCTACAGAGACTAGATAGAGATGCTCACAGTGTTACTTCACTACTAATGCAAGTACTAAGCTCATATAGGTATAGTTAGCTTACTTTGATACGTCACTGCATATGTTTATGAATTCATAGAGTCTAACTCATGAAATTTTTTGCAGGCATTGGTGAAGATGGAGGATAGAAAGTAGACTTTGACATGGATGATGATGATCTACTCTTTGAGTAGAATTGTTATATGTTTTTAATCCATTGTTATTTTTTCAGACTTATTTATTTCTGAGTAGCACTTTATGTTTGGATGTTTTTTGTTATTATTTTTGATAAACTCCTATTTATGTTTAAATGTGCTAACTCTTATGAAAATGTGTAAAGTCGAAAACCTTTATTTTGGTGCACTCTACTTTCTGCACTCCGAGAGGTACACATTATTTGTCACAAATATAAGAGGAGATCATTAGTGTATATTTGGACAAAATAATGGGATCAGAGGTTTAACGGGTCGGTTTGGATACATGGATATCCGATACCAGTAGTTACTCCTAGGTTTGCCTATTTATACCCACCTATGGGTAACAGGTAGGGGATTCCACTTTGATCACCATCCGGATGCTTTGAGTGACACTATCACTATTTATAGACAAATCCTGGGGGGGGGGGGTATGGATGCAAAAGTACACAACTCATGTGATATTCCTGCCACGAGACTTAGAAGAGAACCTGACTACTTAGAGACTAACATGTAGCTATTCTCCTATAGATAATTCTGATGACTACTCGTTGGCACATGCGAGTTATATGGTATAATCGCCCACTCTCTTTGAAGTTGACTTGGACCTCTTCTACTTGTACATAATCCTGACTTTTTATGAGTACTTAGAGAGATCGAAAGATCCATCCAACCCTTTGATTTTCATTAGGTATTGTTGCAAAATGCTATCTCGCACCTCAAAATCCCCACGAATCTGGGATGCGAATACCATTGAGTCTGTGTATGCCAAACGATCTTGGACTCCTAACTTTTTGGCCAGGTGAATCCATGTGACTATCGCCTTATACTCTGCCCTATTATTCGTGATAGGGAAGAGGATTTCGACGACTTTCTTTATCCTTGTTCCATGTAGGCGTACCAGAATGATAGACGTACCCACCAAATGTTTTCATGAGGCTTTTCAACAAAAAACTTTCATCACACCACACCAAATGGATCCTCTCTCTCCTCTATCTCTATCGAGAAGTTAGCCACGAAATTCGCCATAACTTGCACTTTTATTGCCAACTTAGTCAAGAAGATAATATCATATTCGATAAGTTGCACTGGCCACTTTGTCATCTATCTTGAATGTTCCACTCCATCCATCATCGAAGAGAATGGTTTGTTACCACTATACAAAATGTGCTTGAAAGTATAGCCCGAGCTTTTGTGATTATACCATCAAGGCAAAGACAAGTTTTTTGAGAATCTGATATTACATTTCTACCTTCTGGAGTACCATGATGACATAGTATATCGTAAATTTCCCATTCCCTTCCCTCACCAAAACTAAACCCATTGCTTTGGCGCCAATCTTAGATAGAGGAATAAATCTTCCCCTTCCTTTGAGCCCTAAAGTAGGGGTGCTTGCGTCATCAGCCACTTAAATTCTCGAAGGTTTTCTCACACTCCTCTTCCATTCAAACTGCTGGCTTCTTTGAAGAGTTCTGAAGAGCTAGGAGCTCTTTTCCATCGCCTTTGATAAGAAACAACTAAGGTCGACCAATATTCCAGTTAAGCGCTGAACTTCCGTAACATTCTTCAGCGATTCTATTTCCATGGTTGCCTTGACCTTGTCGAAATTGGGATCTACTTCATTCAGAGTGAGAATATGCCCAAAGATCTATCCCCTCCCTTACCCGAACACGCATTTTAACGGGTTGAGCCTCATTTTGAACTTTCAAGGTGTCACAATGGTCTCCACCAGACATTTGATATTCTTTTGAGTGTTGTTGTTTTTTATCAAGAGATCAGCTACATACACCTCCAAGTTCTACACCTTCTACTCCTTAGAGATGCAATCCAACATTTGCTAATACGTGTCCCCCACATTTTTCATCCCAAAGGGCTTCATCTTGTAGATGTAGCATCTATCATTCATCATGAAGGAAATGTCGTGCCAACTGGAGGGATACATTTAGATCCGGTGATACCCTAAAAAGGCATCAGAGAATATTTGACAAAAAATCAACTGTTGAATCAACCAACATATTGATTCAAAGCAAGGGATGACAATCCTTCAGCCAAGCCTGAATACACATTGTCCATCCACCTCCAATATTTTTGACCACTACGATATTGGGAGCCTAGCCTGAATACTGGATCATCGGCACAAAGCTTGCCTCAAGTAGCTTCCTCAATTCCTACCTAATGGGATCGACCAACGTTGTGGCCACAACCCTCTTCTTTTTGTGGATTGGGTGAACCTTGGGGTCATGATTGAGATGGTGGCATGTCACCTCAGTGTCAATCTCCGACATCTCAGTCGCGCACCAAGAAAAGATGTTGACATTCTCCTCAAGACATGTGAATATCTTCATCTTCTCCTATGTCTTTAGTGCACCTCAAATCTTCATCATCTCGGGAATCCCGCCTTCAATCTCTACCTCCACTTCTTACACCCTCTATGCTACCTCCATCTCGTCCATCTCCTCTAGTACCTTGTCCACTTCCTATGTTTCTTCAATCTAGATGGTGGTGCTTACTACACTTTGGTAACATTCTCGCGCTGCCTTAGGATCGCTTTTGATCGTTATCTGAACCTCTTATTGGCAATACTTTAACCACTGGTGATATGAGGATGGAACATCCCAAAAAAAGTTGATGAGTGGCCTCCTGAATATGGCGTTATAGTAACTTGGTGAGTTAACAATGACAAACCATCTGTTTTGAAGTTTTGTCGAGCATTACCATCAGTTCCACTCCTCCTTCTATCTCTATCTTTTCCCTTGAGAAGTCAAAGAGAATTCCATCTGAAGTTATCATTATACTTGCTTCCACTTCCAACACGTGAAAGTTTTTGACTTGGAAAAAGTTGACCGAGCTTACATTATCTACCAGGACACGAGCGATTGTAAAGTTTTTGATCACCTCCTAGATTACCAAGACATCATGGTGGGGTTCTCGTTACACAATATATCCTCCTCTAAGAAGGTGATCTCTACCATGGATGGTGTTAAGAATTCCCTTATGGGAAGCTCCCAGACTTTCTCCTCCATGGATGATGCTCACTCTCCTGTAGCCCCCGAGATCAAGCTCGTCTTCATTTCTCCTTCGGAGCGGAACTTGAATTGACTCCACCCCAGCAAGGAACAACTGTGCTGGCCTTCTCCACCCACTACTTCCCTTTATATGACTTTTTGCCTAGCGTACATAAAGTTTGGGCGGTCATAGTGGCATGCCTATCCACCTGATGCAGTTCTCAGTAGAGGGAGGGGGATAACTCTTGTTGATTGCTCCTATGTTGATGTCTTCTTTGATTCCTATTGCCTTGCTGGGAAATCTCCATTGTCTATGTTCCCTTCTTTGCTGCCTTTCTAGTTGGTTGTAATGATTCCTCCTCTCAGGAGAGAATCATGTTGGAAAAACGTTACTTCGACTAGAATTCAGAGTAACAATAAACAATAAGTCGATGCTACTTCAAGAAAGCAGTGAATGCATGCATTGATAGGATATCGATACAACATCGACTACAGTGTTAGCTCGATGAGGTTTTATTCTGAAGCAAGATATTGATGTAACACCTATATGAAATCGACGTAGCATCGCGTTCAATCCAGAATGAAAAATATAGAGAATTTGTTTAGACTTATTTCGAGGAAGAATTTAAGAAATTATTTCAAATAAATCTACCTGTTAGAAGAAGTGATTAAGAAAAGGAATTCTGCATCAAATTCAGAAGAGTTCATATGGAAAGATTTTGAATAATATGTCGAGATATATTGAAGAAAATTTGGAAGTAGATAACATCATTCCTTATGAAGAAAATATTCTTTGAAGAGGACAATTCAAAATCATTCAGGAATGATATACTCTAAATATATAAAAAAGAAAATAAAACAACCAAGAAGAATACACAAAGCGGAGAACTCTTGATAATCTACATCTTCTTCAATATTCTCTGTTAGTGTTATAATAACAAATTCAAAAAGAATACTCAGAGAAGATCCTTGGATCGAGAGCTTATAACCCCTGCAAATTCTTCTCGACAAGGGTTTATCTAAAGAGATCCAATACACGTAGTGCCAAATAGTCCTCAAATGCCTGCTGAGAGGATTCATACAGAATAAATTCTATTATACTCTTCTCCCTCTCTTCTCCTCAACTTTTTCTTATTGTATTGATTAAATAAAGATTTTTTAGAATCTGCCTTCAAAAGATTCAGTTTGTGGTTCTGAGAGTCTCCTAACCAAGACTCGGCTTGTGTTGGTTCAAGATCTCCTTATCAAAAAATCTAGTTGTTGGTTCTAAGAGTCTCCTTATCAAAAGACTCAGGCACTTAGATAGTGTATTCATACCAAAGTGCTAGAAGAGTGGATGTATCCAAATTTTGGGGAACCACCATAGCTTTGGTGTTCTCTGTGTTTGTGTTTTCTGTGTTTATTTTGCTGTATTGTGTTTTTATTTATTATAATATATTTCTGGTTAATTGCATCTGAATGCAAAATCTGAACAAAGTCTAAAATTAGAAACGTGTTCAAATCAATTCTTTAAATCTCTATTCCCCCCCTTTAGAGAATTCTCAGAGGACTTACACACAACTGTTCACACTTTTAATTGGTATTAGAGGGAGGTTGATCGAATAAAAATTAACACCTTGATCAAAAAAATCTAAATAGTTAAAAAGTTACATATATATATAAATGTATTTTCAAAATGTTATCAAATAATTTTAAAGGATTTGCATCCCTAAGACCTCAAGTGTGTAACTTAGAGAAATTCACACTCTGGAAGTCCAGGATTAAACTATATATGAACTATATTAATGATGGTATTTTTGGGTCTATTATTACAGGACCACCTATGCCATTCAAAAGAGATATCAGTGGGAACATTACGAAGGAATCAGTTCCAAGATCTGAATGGACTGATGAAGATAAGAGAGTGATGGACTGAGATGCAAGGGACATGAACATCATTGTCTCTACTATGACTGCTAAGATATTTTAGAAAGTGATTGATTGCATGTTAGCCAAAGATATCTAGGAATCGTTGTCTAGGATTGTAGAAGGTAGATCTAATGAAATAAAGGATAAAAGGCCCCTTCTCATATCCCAGTATGAGAACTTTTAAAAGTGGATAGAAGAGAGTGTTGCTTAAATGTATGAAAGGTTCAACATCATTATGAATGAACTTAAAGGATCAGACAAGGAGATCACACTCACTGAGATCAATGACAAGCTTCTCATGTTCTTTACAAGCACATGAGATTCAAGGATCTGAGCCATCAGAGAGTCCAGATGACATAAGCAAATTAAAATAGATGCCCTATTAGGCAATATCAAGTCTTATGAACTTCTCCTAAAGAGTAGAGTTGAGTCAAGCCAAGAAAAAAATCTCTACCCCTAGAGTGAAGTTCATTGCATTAAAGGCAACTAATGGAGAGCCTTCGGCTTCTGAAGAAGAGATGTTTAATCTCTTATCAAGAAGATATAAAAGCCCGGTCAAGATAAAAGACTCCATAAGAAGAGAAAGGAGCTTCAAGAAGCCCAAGTTTGATATGACCCCTAGTAGTGAAGTCATTTGCTTTCCTTACAGGAAGCTAGGCCATATTGCTCCAGACTCCCCAGAAGATAAGAAGGAATAGTCAAGCAAGAAGGAGCATAAGAAACAATCCTTTAGGAAGAAGGATAAGAAGAAAGGGAGAGACTTTATTACAGAAACCTAGAGTGACTCTGACACAGAGTCAACCTCCTCATTAGGGATTGAAGATGATTCTGCTGTCGAATAAGATTGTCTAATGGCTTTGGGAGCATATTCAGAAGACGAGGAAGATTAGACATCATATTTTGATGATATAGATTTTTATTTAAGTGAATTTAAGGAATGTATTAGTGATTTTTACAAAGATCAAATCACTTAAAAAAGAATTGAAGAACTTAAAAAATAAAAACCAATGTTATGTGAACTATGGACTTAGATTGGAATTAGGAAGACTTGAAAATGACTAGTTGAATTAACTAATGAAAATAAAACTTTAAAGGATAAGCATGCAAAGGAAAAGGCCCTTGAGGACTCCTTAAATGGTAGGAGTTAGAAGCTCAGATTCATAACTTAGAATCTCATAATGAGGTCCAATTACTTATGTTTGTGTGTTGAGCCAACTAGCTCAGATAAAGTATCCAACACACCTGCATGGAAAAATCGCATAACCTTTGTCAAACCTAAAGAGACAACCTATAAACATTGAATATAATTATAGCCCTAAAAATATTACTGTGTTCAACAGGGTCAGGTCACCTAAATATAAAGAAAATCTGAAGAAGAAACCTGTAGAAAACAAATCCCAAAGTTATAAAACTCCGGTTACTGGGAAAAGGTCGACTTCAAATCGACGCAACTCTTCCTATGCGTCAAGTTCAACACAACATAAGTATGAAGTTGTGTCGACCTTATCTTGATGCAACCCCTCATATGCATCGACTTCATATCAATGCAACCCGAAGGTTGCATCAAGTTCTAGTCGAAACAACTTCCCAGTGCAGAACTCTAATAGATTTAATTCAACCATGTTTCCTGATTATCATTTCTTTGAACATAAACAAACTAATTACTTATGAAAAGGACATGATGTAGAAGTTGTTAGTTTAACAGACTAACACTCTTTCATACAAGGGGGTATCATGAAAGGTTTGCCTATACCATCATCACCCCTTATAATGAAAAAAAAAGTAATGAGCCCAAGGTAATCTAAGTCCCAACTAATGTGTATTTGTTTGTGCAGGTGAGGAACTGTCCTTCCACAAAGCAGTTGTAGTACTTGGACAGTTGTTTCTCCATGCATATGACTGAACATAAAGAACTGTTGGAAAACAATAAGGCCAAGGATGACCCTAAAGTAATTTTTAGTGACCCCAAATATGGTCAAACCAAAGGATATGATGTGATCAAAATTGGAGACATCTCCTTCTGTAAAGTATCTAATATCGAAAGGCTTCAACATAATCGGGTAAGTATCAGTCAACTGTGTGATGGTTAATTCAAAATTGTATTCACTCACAATGTATGTGAAATAATCAACACTAGAATAGATAAAATTGTGTTATCTGGTTTTAGAAAGGGGCGAATATAGACATTTTTGACATAACCTTACATAAAATGATCTCTTAATTATATTACATATAAATCTCTAATAAGTTAGATTAGGAAAATTCAGCCTAAGTCTTACCAACTAGTAAGCATAAAAGAAGGTAGTCATGGAAGAATTCCTCACTCAAATAAGTGATCTAACTCATCCTTTCTTCCAATTAGTTAGAAGAATCTACTTAAACCATTTCCTTCAGTGCTAATTGTTGATGAGCGAAAAGGGCACCGCCTAGTTAACATAGTGGAGTGTTCGATCTCACAGACAAGGAGAAGAAGAGGATGAAGGTTGCAGGGTTGAAGAGAAGGAGATGAAGCTTCTGAGTGCTCGAGAGTGGAGAAAGCGCTTGTCCAAGGGTTGCGGGGATAGAGGAGAGGTATGCTGAGAGCAGCCGGGAAGGCTGCTGATCAGCGGAGGAGGTTGATCAGGAGCTGTCGAGCAGATCGTTACTTTGATGGTTGTGCTTGTAGGTTGATGTCGAGAGAGCTAAACTGGGCTAGAAGAAGAGAACGGGCCACTAGCAACGACAACAACAGACTTCGCCCGCCGCGACTTAAATGCCACTCTTGCGACGGGCTTTCCTTTGATTAATATTGAGTTATTACAGCTTGTTATTACACCTTTACAAGAAAGCAAATAAAGGGGTATAAAGGGGAAGCTGGCGGCTAAGGAAGAAGTGCCAGGAGAGGCCGCACGGATTGGAGAGCTAGGTAGGCAGGCCGCGCGACTAAGAGCAGAGGGGAGGCCGTGCGGTTAGAAGAAGAAGGACGACGGATTGAGAAAAGGAGTCCACAGGGGTTGACTGCTTGAGCTTGCTGTGGCTATCTTCGAGCGTGAGCACCTTGGCGATGTTGTATCCTCCCCCACAAATGCGAGGCATGGGAGTCTATTTATAGGCATGAGGAGGTAACGGCTTCCGGTGACATTACTCCTGGTGAGATGGTAACTTAAGAGAGAAGAAGATGGAGTCCTCCGAGTCCGTAACATGCCACGCGGACTGTGGCGTGCTTCTGGAACTGGTCCAGCTGAGGGCGAACTGGGAAGAGTCTGCGCCTACTGAGCTGATCGAGCACCCGCCAAGATTATTCGGGCTGAGGGATTATCCACCCGCTGCTAGGAAGCGTGAGCTGGAAGCTAAGTGGCGTACTGCGAGGGGAATCCGCCACTACTAAGCTGAGCACGCGCAAAGGCTGCGAGATGAAGAGGTATCCGCGGAGTTCGCAGAGTCTGCACGAGGCTGCGCGGTCTGGGATTTCCTTGAGGAGGTTCTGATGCCTGGCAGGCTGGGAGGAGTCCGCCACTACAGATCGAGCCCGCTCCAAGACTGTGCCGGCTGAGGAGGTATCCGCCTGCTGCCGGGAGGCAGATGCTAGAGGCTTGGAATGGTGGGCTGCATAGCGAATTCGCTGAGTCCGCAGAGTCCGTCGTTGCTGACAAGCTGAGTATGTTGATGCTGGAACGAGGATGAGGTGATGAGTCCAACACCATATAAAGAGACGAAAATAACACATTTCATTAAGTAAAAATACGGTTACAAAGGAACGAAAACAAAAAGCTAAAGAGAGGGGGAGAAATATCCCTCACATAGACTTTGGAAGCAATCCAGCAGCACAACTCCTAAGCAAAATGGATCCAAAAAGGGAACAGGAATCCTAAGCAGAAGCTCTGAATTTATAGAAAAAATTTACATGGGTCACGCCCTTGGTCATGGGCGTGACAGGGGGCGTGACAGTACTATTTGCGAAGGCGGCCGGCGATTTGACGGGAAAGTGGACTTCGGGCTGGACACGTATCGGTCTCGCAGTGGTCACGCCCCAGGTCACGGGAGTGACGCTGGGCATGTCAAGCAGGTTGATCTGGGCGCGGGTTGCGCCGAAAGTCTTCGGGCAGGTCTTGTCGGGCTCGCTGGAAAGGTCACGCCCTAGGTCACGGGCGTGACTCTAGGCGTGTCGGCAGGTGTCGACACTCGACGAATGTCGAGCGGAAAGTGTCGAGTTGAAAATCGTCGAGCGAAAAGAGGTGTCACGCCCTAGGTCACGGGCGTGACTCTGGGCGTGACTGTTGGTGTCGACACTGGACGATCGTCGAGATGAATTCGTCGAGTGGAGTGAACACGGGCTTGGGTCACGCCCCGTGTCGGGTGACACGGGCGTGTCGCCAGGCGTGTCAAGCTTTTCTTCTCGAAAATTGCATATTTCACTGGAGATGCAATGTCACGGCCCGGTCACGGGCGTGACCAAAGTGTCACGGGCGTGTACTGCCCAATTTTGGCAGATTTTGGAATTTTTCTGAAAAATAAAATAAAACAAGTTAGGAGTAAATTTACAGGAATAGGAGCATTTTATTGAACAAAAATAAGTAAAAACGACGAAAATAAATGAAAATGACTAAATTAATGTGCATAAAAATACATATATTTACAATTCATCAAATACCCCCATACTTAAGCTTTTGCTATTCCAGAGCAAAAGTTGGAGATGAACTCATAAGTAATAAAAGAAATCCTAAGTTTAGCTACCGCTTGAATTAATTAAAAGTAAGATCAAAATAAATATCCGGGGTTTAAGAATTAAATCCTAATTTATGAAATGTTATAAATAGAGGAAGAGTTTCAAAAAGACTTCTAGATAAAATAAAATAGAAAGCAAAAATTTATTTTTGTTAGTTTAACAAAGATGGATTGGATTTATATAAAAAACCTTAGCTTAAAAGAAGTTAAAGGAAATAATGCAATTTAAAAATTATGCTCTCAAAAAAATTTTAAATTAAGTCTAGAATCATTGAAATAGGCTAAGTGGTTTGGTGGTTTATGAAGAAGGCTTGAATATTGAGGCGAGGCAATTTTTTCTCGAACCTCCAATTTTTTTCTTTTCGGATAGTTAGGAAAATGAAATCTTATTTTCCTTACACATAAATTTTTTTTTCTTCATAAATAATAAATAACCCAATGTATATGTGTAGGAGTAATGAATTTTATCCTCTTACTCCATAACATATAATCTTTTTAAATATTGGGTGCCTATGTTTACGGAATGAAATCTTATTCCCATTGACATAAGATCTTTTAAGGGATAGGGGTAAACATGTCAAGTAAGACATGAAAAAAAAAGGAAGTGGGTTTAGTTTTTTTCAAAAAGAAAACTAGATTTTAATAAAAAAGTTTTGAGAGCAACCTTTTTAAAAGGAACGTTCCAATGTTTCTAAAAGCAAAGAGTAGAAATAATTGAAATCCATGGATGTTATTTTCTAACATAAAAAAACGAGCTTCTATTTATAAAATTAGAAGTGGTGGTGAAAAACAAGTTCCCTATTATAAGGAAAAGACATAAAAAATTCTTTAAATCTTAACCCCAGACACTTAAATCTATCGAACTTTAATTAATAAACGAATAGTAAGCAAAGAATAACTAAAATTCGCATATAAATTAACTCGAAACTAGATTTTTGGAAAGCAAAAAGGGTTGAGATATGGTATATTCGAATTATTTTGTTACATAATTTAACAAAACATTTTTTTGGAATTTTTAGAGTTTTTATCATTTTTTTGTGTTTTAATTATTATCTTTTTAAGATTTTTAGAGTTATTATCTTTTTTTGGTATTTTTGGTTTTTCTAATTTTTTTTTTTGATTTTTAGTTTTTGTAGATAAGTTATTTACAAGAAATAGGAGAAAAAGAAGTGTTATTTAAAGAAGATAGGGGGAAAAGAGAGATTTTTACAAAAAATGTACAAAGTAAAAGCTAGAAATGCAGCCCCCGCGAACAGACTCTATTTGGATGGTTGGTTCGATGAGTCGAACGTCGCGGGCAGGCAGAATGCAAGCTTTTACAAATAAGAAGATGGGGGGAAAGAGAGTTTTTTTACAAAAAATATTTACGAAGTAAAAAGATTTTTTGATTTTTTTTTGAGTTTTATGAATTTTTTTGAAGTTTTATGATAATAAAAACAAGGAAAAAAATTTTAGATTTTAAGTTTTGCAAATTTTTTTGTATTTTTGATGAGTACAGAATAAAAAATGCAGTATAGGAAAACACCCCCATACTTAAACCCAACATTGTCCGCAATGTTGCAATCTAAGTATGCGGAACAGATAATATACAAAATAAAATAAGTACAAAAAGAAAAAGGGAGGGTAGGAGCTTCCCTTAGACGAGTGCGGGAGGTCCGGGTTGAAACCCTGCATTATTTAGAAGAAAAAACAAAAAGATAACAGAAAAAACAAAAAAAAGATAAACTCGGCCTAAAGTGTGCGGGCGGTAGGGGGCATGTGCGTGGGTGACTCGGAAGGTAGCTAAGGCCTTAGCGACCATTGCGTGATAAAAATGTGATCCCCTAGCGCGCACAATAATGGAAGCGTGCAGAAGTAAAATGAAACGAAATAAAACAAATTAAAATAAAAGAAGTTAAATAAAAAATATATAGATTTATTAATATCAAATTATATATTTTTTGGTGTTTTTAAGTAGATTTTTTATTTTTTAGTTGATTTTTTTTTAGGTAGGTTTTTTAGTTTTTAGTTTTTTTTTATAAAAATAATGAAAATATAAGGTTTTTATTTATTATTATGATTTTTTTTGTTAAGTTTTCATTTTTTCAATTTTTTTTTAGTTTTGTTTGTTTTATAGTGTTTTTTTTTGTTTTTTGTTTTTTTCAAAAACAATAATGACAATAAAAATATTTTTGTTAAGTTTTTTTTTCATTTTTTGGATTTTTAGTTTAGGTTTTTTTTTTTTGAGTTTAGTTTTTTTTTTGAATTTTTATAGTTTTTTTTTAAGTTTTTAAGGTTTTGCAAAATTTTTTTTAGTTTTATAAGTTTTTCAAATTTTTTTTTTTAATTTTGTAATTTTTTGTATAGTTTTTTTTTATTATTATTATTTTTATATTTTTGTTGGCCATTTTTAATTTTTGATATATATAGATATAGGTAAAATTAATAGATTTCCAGGGTTCAAAATAACGAAACAAAAAATTTCCCCGGCAACGGCGCCAAAAACTTGATGGTTAAAACTCCAAAATTATTTACGGTCACGCGGCGACCCGGCGGTTTTATTTGAGAAAAAGGCGAAGTGATTTTATTTAAAAAACGGGGCGCGCGTATTTATTTATTTGGATATAAAACGGTTTAGATCGAGTTTTAACGAAAGGAGGCAAGTGCACCTATCGTGAGTAGTACAAGATATTCCGGGTGGAATATCGAGGTCGTATTGTTCTCGGGGCCGGTTCGATTATTTCTACTCTTTCCTGGAGGGGACTATTATTTTACCGATAATTATCTTGTCGGGATATTTTATATATAATAAAAAGCAGAAAATGGAAAATGAAAGCATACAAGGAAAGCAATAAGGTGGTGCCGATGAAGAGCTTAGCTCGATGGCACCGAAAAAAAATTGAACTAAAATAATCTTTAAATAAAAAGAGCTCCTAAATTTCTAATTAATTAAGGCGGAGACTTGGCCGTGGAGGTTCCAATAAAATGAGCTCACCTAGCTATAGCGCTATCGCTCACCTGAACGCTAAGACTATTCGACCGGGCTCTCGTCCGACGAAGGATTCCTCTTAACGCCCGCATTACGCTAAGAACCCCGCTATTGGGTGGGGAACCCAATCCGGTAGAGTTGGCGCGCCTCCTCTCTCGAGGGTTAGTGCGGAACTCTCTTTGCCAAGGGGTGATCTGTCCATACGCACGGCCTCTCGGCGAGCGTATGGAAAACAGAAATAGGGCCCACACATCGATATGTGGTCCTACGCGTCGTTAACCCCGGGCAAACCTTAAGTACTTTTAATTAATTAGAAAAATTAGACCTTTAGTTATTTTAAGCTATTTTATCTGTCCCAATGCTCTTCGATACCGAGGGCTAAGAACAGTTAGCCACTCATCGGAATGGGGACGGCTTGCGGGAAAAGCAGAAAATAAAGCGATAAAGAAAGCAGTAAATGAAAGCGATAAAATGAAAGCAGTAAAGGAAAGCTGAAAATTGCAAGTCCTACTCAAACGAGTAGGACTGAAGAAAGCTGTAAATTGCGAGTCCCGGCGCAAACGCGTGGGCGGGAGAAAGAAAGCGGGTCCTACTCAAACGAGTAGGACTAAATAAATGCAACACACGCACACACTCGACAGAAAGTAAAACACACGCACACACACTCTCGACATAAATGAAAACACACACACACACACTGCAGGAAAGTAAAACACACTCCACACACTCTACTGAAATGAAATAAAAGCAATGCGCCATTTAACTCTTAACGAGTAGGCGGAAATAGATGCACGAGTACAAAAAAATTAAGAAAAGCTAAGTTACCCAAAAATTAAAACGACTGCATTTCTACCGCTAAAATGCGGTAGAAATGCATAAAAAGTGAAAATAAAAATTAAACGAGCAAAAAAGGTTTGCAAATAAACGCAAAATGAAAATGATCGAAAAATTAAAACGAATACATTTCTACCGCTAGAATGCGGTAGAAATGCATAAAAAGAGAACGAAAAAATTAAATAAGAAAAAAGTTTTGAAAAATAAAGGAAAAACGAAAATGCTTGAAAAATTAAAACGAGTACGTTTTCATTCTTATAATTTTATAGAAACGCCTAAAAAGTGGAAATAAGACTAAAAGAGAACGAAAGGTTTTACAATCCTAAAGAGCCTAATTTAAAAGAAATTAAAAACCACTCTTATAACCGTTTTTATAGTCTTATAAGAATGAAAATAGAGAGTACAAAAAAGGAATCCTAAAACTAAACTAACCTAAGTAAACAGAACTTGTGAAAACATAAAAGTAAAACTCTAACCTCATACACACACACACGCATATAAAAAAGAACGAAAAAACTAAGTTAAAACAAAATGAAAAATAAGATTGCTTAAGAGAGTGTTGCTTAGACTCATTCCAACACCATATAAAGAGACGAAAATAACACATTTCATTAAGTAAAAATACGGTTACAAAGGAACGAAAACAAAAAGCTAAAGAGAGGGGGAGAAATATCCCTTACATAGACTTTGGAAGCAATCCAGCAGCACAACTCCTAAGCAAAATGGATCCCAAAAAGGGAACAGGAATCCTAAGCAGAAGCTCTGAATTTATAGAAAAAATTTACATGGGTCACGCCCTTGGTCACGGGCGTGACAGGGGGCGTGACAGTACTATTTGCGAAGGCGGCCGGCGATTTGACGGGAAAGTGGACTTCGGGCTGGACACGTGTCGGTCTCGCAGTGGTCACGCCCCAGGTCACGGGCGTGACGCTGGGCGTGTCAAGCAGGTTGATCTGGGCGCGGGTTGCGCCGAAAGTCTTCGGGCAGGTCTTGTCGGGCTAGCTGGAAAGGTCACGCCCCAGGTCACGGGCGTGACTCTGGGCGTGTCGGCAGGTGTCGACACTCGACGAATGTCGAGCGAAAAGTGTCGAGTTGAAAATCATCGAGCGGAAAGAGGTGTCACGCCCTAGGTCACGGGCGTGACTCTGGGCGTGACTGTTGGTGTCGACACTGGACGATCGTCGAGATGAATTCGTCGAGTGGAGTGAACACGGGCTTGGGTCACGCCCCGTGTCGGGTGACACGGGCGTGTCGCCAGGCGTGTCAAGCTTTTCTTCTCGAAAATTGCATATTTCACTGGAGATGCAATGTCACGGCCCGGTCACGGGCGTGACCAAAGTGTCACGGGCGTGTACTGCCCAATTTTGGCAGATTTTGGAATTTTTCTGAAAAATAAAATAAAACAAGTTAGGAGTAAATTTACAGGAATATGAGCATTTTATTGAACAAAAATAAGTAAAAACGATGAAAATAAATGAAAATGACTAAATTAATGTGCATAAAAATACATATATTTACAATTCATCAACTCGCATGAGCGTGATATAGGCCATCATTTTGGCCAGGTTGAGCTTTGTACCATTCCTAACGTCTTACCTCGCTAGCCCCGTTGTGCCTACCCCTCCTTTTGATTCAGCTTCACCATGATTTAACCAAAGCCTCATAGCCAATCCTAGTCGCACACCCAAGTTGAGGTTTAGAGTTTTACATTTTCATTTTGGGATGTGATGTGGTGATATTACATGTGAATATGTGGATGTGCTCTAAAATTTTATTTGCTGAAATTGTTAAAATAAAATAGGATTCGAAAAAATATATACAAAAAAAAATTAATTGTGAAAAAGAAAATTGAAAAGAAGAAAAAGTTTGATTGAAAATTCTTTTTGAGATGAGATTGTATTTGGATTAGGCGGTACACACACCCATATTTGAAAAATTAAGTTTGGGGGTGTGGTGTACCCGCGTGTATTTTGCTTAGCAGAGGGATTCTTTTTATGATTGCCCATTTGGGTTAGGTGTTTAGCCTTCCTGTTTATCTTTATTTACCTGACCGAAATCCAAGCCCCATCTCTTCACCTAAAGTCCTACTGATTCGTGTGTGAACCAAATCAGTGCCGTGGAGAGAATGCGAAAGGGCAAGCATATGGTCACCGACATTGGTGGATTCTTTTGTACTTTATCCCGAACCCCGATCTTTGGCAATGCTCGCCTAGCTATTAGTCTACTTTCTCCCAACGCGTGACCGGCTGATTCACCGTGATTTCATTTTTGAGTAATAATAAAATGTTGATACACATTGTGAAAAGTATAAACTATTTTGTATACTTAGAAATTTCTTCTATTATATTTTTCCGTGTGCGAGCATGTGACTTCGCATGGTACTCCGTATCGCAATTTCCTTGTTAGCTAAATCATTTTACCTATCTGCATAGATTTTTTTTGCTCGAGTCGCGCAAACAATTAAGTCTGGGAGTGTGATGAGTCCGATTTATATAGGGTTTTTCGGACGCATCTGGGCTTGTTTTCACGCGTTTGCACTTCACTTTTAGTTCAATATCGTTCATATTTCTTCTTATCTATATTTCCATAGGAAGTGCACACTTTGTTCCGTGTTGTGTATTTTTTGTACTTTTATTGTTTGTACTCCTTATCGTGCTCATTTGTAATGTCTGCATATACCAGTGCTAGGTTTAGGGGTCGTGTGCGTGTTCCAGGGATGTTTTGAAGCAGGAATACTGCACACGATCATCGGATATAGTGCGCACGACCACTGGTCATGCGCCGATGATCGTGCACAATGTACCCTGATTTCCAGAATCTGCTTGGATAATCGCATGACCACTGGACATAGTGCACACGACCACCGGTCGTGCGCCTCTAATCGTGTGCATTGAATCCTCTTTTCCTGGAGTTCCGTCTGGGGTAATCGCATGACCATTGGACATAGTGCGCACGACCACCGGTCGTGCGCCATTGCTCGTGTGTTGTACCCCAGTTCTTCTTCCTAATCTGCCACGCCAGTGCTCACAATCACTGGACATAGTGCGCACGACCACTGGTCGTGCGCCTGTGATCGTGCGTATTGTTTAATTCTGCTTTCTATAAATATGCAGGTGTCGCAATAATTTAGGGGGAGCTCATTTTTCTCCGCCGTTTTCGTCTCCGACGAAGGGATCCGCCGATCTCCTTCAATCCCCAACCTAGGGAGGTGCTCCGGGCAAGCTTTCACCGGCAAATCCATGCCGGAGCTTCCTCTCGGCCTCCTCCTTCATCCTTGAGCTTCAAGAAGAGCTAGACCTAGCTATCTCCACCAAGCTAGGAGAAGTTGTGTCATCCTCCACCGGATCGTGACAAGAAGAAGACTGGCCATTGGAAGTTGGTGACAGCCCTTCTCTACCCCGGACGCAGTTGAGGACCGATCTTGGACGCCGATTGACAACCCGACGACTCCAACTGTGAATCGTCAGCAAGACTTCGGATCCGGTCGATTTCGCACACTCTTTTCTTGTTTGGTTATTGAATGTATAGTTGAACTCTTGTATATGATGAAGTATGCTTAGTTTGTAAAACATTTATATATAATCATGTCTATGTGATTTTGTATTTTCGATATTTGCTTGAGGTGCGCCATATTCCATCCACCACCATCCACCCTTGCCGCACTAGCAATTGCTAGTGGCGTGCGTAGCGAAGAGGTGCTTTCGACCCTCATTCCGCCGTTCTAACCACCTCATCCGCAAGCCTACTCGCCCATCCGCCTAATGATTCGGTGCATAGCGGCCCGACTAGTCTTCCATCCCGCCTGGCGAAGCATCGCATAGCGGTGTTGCATAGGAGTAGTTGGTAGTGTTTTATTTTCTTTGTCCGCAACAATCAAAACCCCCATCTTTACCGCCGACCTTGAGGACTTCAATCTAAAGTCCTCCTCGAAATTAACTCCACCTTACTGGGTTTCTTGAGATATCGATACTTGAGCAAACTCGCCCATTTTATATTACTTGTGCGACCGGTTCACTGACGTGATCTTTAGCATCAAGTTTTTGGCGCCGTTGCCGAGGAACACAGTCGTGTGAGTTTTTGGAGAGGGAGATAGGAGATAGAAGCCCCTTTCCATTTGTATATTTCATGTTTCTTCTTTATTTTAGTTTTTAGAATCTGTTTCTTGTTTTTATTTGTTCCTCTTCTAGTTTTAATTTTTCTATAGCAAGTTTTTCTATTCTTTTATCTGTGCTGTGTAATTAATTGTTGCTTAGAAACTTTCTGTTGGTGAATTCTTCTTGTTGCACCATGTATCCTTATATGAATATCCATTGCCGATGGTGCGGGGATTATTGACATGGTAGTGATGAGTGCCCCACTGATAATTATGAGCATAATTCTGGTGGTTCTGTGTATGGAGCACCGTCTTCCTATGACACTTCGAGTCTGCCCAGCTCGCAAGGAACTGGATGTGCTGATCTTTGCGGGTTGCCGGCTGTAGCGTCTGCACTTCTTAGGCGGACTGATGATGTTGGCTGCCCATTCTACTGGATGACAAGGGATTCGCGACCTGCCACACTAACGAGGCAGGTCGCGCATGTTGGCGAGGTGGAAACTAAGGTAGCTGGTTGGCGGCCTGGGGGCAGGTCGCCACTTTTGTTTGGTAGTTTGAGCGGTCTGGGCGGATCGACATTTTGAGTCCGTCAACATTGGATGTCACCTGTCACAAGCGGGCTAAGTAGCGGTTTGTTGTCGGCCTGGGTGGATAGACATTCGATTCCGGCAAAGGGGGCTCCTGTTGAGAATCCTGCGGTTTAGCTGACAAGGTGCACGACCTGCAGGGGAAGACTGCAGAAGCAGTCTATGGCCCCTGCCTACCAAAGGGACAAGGCACATCCTAGGCGGTCAGACCCCTGAGACCGCCCAAGCCGTGCGGCCTGAGCGGACAGAAAATTCTGTCCGCCTATCCTATAACATCACGACCTCCAGGAGGAACCTGGAGCAGGCCGCGACTAGCGAGCTGGCTGCGTTAGGAAGGATTGCCTATTTCGGGGTTAACATAATCCCAGCACTTTTTTAAGTTTAGAAGGGAACTTTGAAAAAGTTGTAGACCAACGAAATTGGTGATCCACCCCAAAGAAAGAGAAGGGGACAAGGAAAGATATAACCTGATGTCTCTCCTTAGGAGGAATTTGCCAATTCCTATCTTTTTCCTGCAAGAGGAAAGTTATCGTAGGTATGTATGGAAGGTACATCTTGCGCGTACCTGGATTTGCCTTTGAAAAACGAAGAAGATGTGTCTTCTACTGAGATTTGCAAAATGAAGGTGAGAGGAAAACATTGGAGCATAATAACTTGCAAGTACCTGGTGGAGGCTTGCAAGCACCTGCTATCCTCTACAAAAGGAAGAGTGAGGAGTATGCAAGAAATAAAAATGAGTTGCAAGTAACTGAAAGGAACTTGAAAGTCTTTGCTGGTTTCTGCAAAAGAGAAGTTAGAAGCAAATATAGGGGTAAAGAAAACCGCAAATACCTGAAGGCAACTTGTAGGTATCTGCTGATCTCTGCAAAAGAAGAGTTAGAAGCAGACATAATATATGAGAGTAGCTTGCAAGTACCTTTGAAGAAACTTCCAAGCATCTGCTGATCTCTGCAAAATGATAGTTAGAAGCAGACATGATAAAAAGAATAGGCTGCAAGTACCTGTATATGACTTGCAGGCATTGCTGATCTCTATAAAATGAGAGTTAGAAGCAGACATGAAAAAAAGACTAGGCTGCAAGCACCTGTATATGACTTGCATGCATCTGCTGATCTCTGCAAAATGAGATTTAGAAGCAGACGTGATAAAAAGACTAGGCTGCAAGTACCTGTATATGACTTGCAGTCATCTGCTGATCTCTGTAAAATGAGAGTTATAAGCAGACATAATAAAAATACTAGGCTGCAAGTACCTGTATATGACTTGCAGACATCTGCTGATCTCTGCAAAATGAGAGTTAGAAGCAGACGTGATAAAAAGACTAGGCTATAAGTACCTAGGTGTGGCTTGCAGGTGCTAACTGTTGATGAGATAAGGTTGATATGATCATATAGAAGAGAAAATACTCAATGAACTCTGCTGATAACTGAATGAAGATCAAACCCGAATAAAAATCTTCGTGCTACATTAGAGATGATATCTTTAACATGAAGTCCAGATCAATAAGTCGAATATTGACTGTTGATATGATAGGATGGATATGATCAGATTAGCAGAGAAGAAACTTGACGAATTCTGCCAATCTTAACTAGATTCCAATAGGATGGCTTGATGATCAAGGAGAGCCAGATTCTTTGATCAATGATTGATGTCATTAACATTTGATAAGAGTAACAGAGAACATTATAGGTCATCATCTGGTAGAGCTTAAGCAAGCAATGTATATAAGATGAGCATAAGCAAAGTAAATATTTGCTAATCCTTTTGGTAGGTCGGATTTAACCTGTTCACCTGTGAAAAAGGCAGTTGATAAAAAAGAGGTCTATACTCGGAGATGACCAAGAAAGACTGGATGCTGACCACGTGAGATCACCTGTGGGCCTTATGCATCGCTTGCCTGAGAGAGGTCGTAGCGAGTATAGTCCTACTAAGAGCGGGCTAGCCACGCATCCTTTAGAAGGACACAAGAGAAAAGCATGGGAAATCCTGAGAAGGATCACTAGATGCACTGCTCTCATGCCTCGGGTTACAACATCACTAATCAATGAGACTAGTTGCGCCAAGTGGCCTAATGCATTGCTTGTCTGTAGAAAGATTAGTGGAGTTGTGGACCCCGCAAAAGCATGGATTGAGAGCACCATAGAGTGTTCGGCCATCATAGTTGTGAGATGATCGAAGAGATAAGGCTATGCTTGGTCGCCATTGCTTGTCAAGCAAATATCAACGTAACTGTAATATATCCTTAATGGAGCACAGCATAGCTAACACATGCGGCCTCCCTAGCAAACACTCTGTCTCAGATGCCGGCTAGGATCTGAAGTCCCGTATTCCTCCACATGAGAGTTGGATAGCCCCCACTACACATATGCGAAAACTCCCCGCGATATGTGGTCATTGTGGCCTTACGGCGGAATCCAATCTCGAGGGGGCCTATAGCAAGACTCAGGGATATCTCAGTGGTTCAGTGATCTCTTTGGTAAAGAGAAAATAGAGGAAGAAGCACTCCAAAAAGGGAAATGTGTCAGTACAGGATCCCTGAAGTAAATTTTATTGAAATATAAGAAGGAACACATAGAAGTATTTTGTAAAGAAAATGTTTGAAAGAGTAAGAGTAGAGGTAACCCATCATAGTTGTGAAAAACTTTGAAGAACTATGAAGTCCTTTGTCGGCTTAGAATAGTCTTCCAAGCGCGCCCTCGTCATCGGCATCGAAGCATTCAACAACATTGTTAACAACAAGGAGAGAGTTCTCTTCGACTAGGATCACTCCTCTTGAGCTGCAAGGAATGTCTGCAACTTCTTTGCCCTTTGAGGTTGCTGGATCCGGGCGATCATCTTTGGGAAAAAGATCACGCATCTTACCTTGCCGAAGCATCCTTTGCATCAGTTGGCGGAGTGCTCGACAGTTCTCTGTCAGGTGGCCTGGCTCTTTGTGGAATTCACAATACGAATCTTAGTCTTTGGATCTTTGATCAGCTGCTCGATAAGGCCTTTTAAAGTTAGCCTTATCTTTCATGACTTGGCTTACTTAGCATGGCTTCATCTAGTTCGGACTCATGCAAGTCATCGTCTTACTGTTGATAAACTCCAGTTGTTTGTGAAGATGGGGCTGGTGGTAGTAGTGACTGATCTTGAGCACGATCACAACTTGGGAAAGGGTATTGATGGCACTGAAACCTTCTTCCCTTCCTTGAGTGAGTTGGGAAATCATTGTGAGGAGACCTCGGAGGCTGCTTGTTATAAGGATCTTTCTCTGATATAAGCTTGGAGACGAAGCCTGGGTTGCTCTTTTCTCCTCGGATGTATGAGTTGGCTAAGGCAATCAGCTCCTGGTATATTCTTTGTGCTTGGACATTAGCTTCAAACTTGAGCGGCCCTTCACGAAGACCGTGGATAAGAGCCACTCAGTACATTTCTTGACCAACAATCTCGATGTCCAAGATTTCTCTCTGGAATCGATCAACGAACTGATACCAAGTTTCATTCCCACGTTGCTTGATCTCAAAGAGGGCTTCTAGACCGCCCTTTCTCTTAATTGAGATAGAGAATCAGAGCAAGAACTCCCTTCACAGATCAGCAAAGGAAGTAATGGAGTGAGGGCGTAGACAATAGAACCAATCCCTCACTTGATCATCAAAAGTTGTCACATGGAGCTTGCACTTAGTTGCATCTGAGGGAGTTTTGAGAGCAACGGCTGATTCAAAGGCTTGAAGATGTTTCACTAGATCAGTCTCTCTAGTATAAACTGGTAATCGTGGATCTCTGAAGTTAGCTGGAGTAGGTTCGTGGCGAACATTCTGTGTAAATGGCGAAGTCTCTTCCTGCTCTCCTACAATATAAGGATAAAAGGGAGCATAAGCTGCAGGTACAAAAGAAGGAGGAGGATAAAATGGAAAAGCTGCTGCAGGAGGAGCAAAGGCAGGAGCTGATGGGTAAGGATGACTTACCTGAAAGTAGATAAATCTTGCAGGACTTCCCCGGGCTGCTTCCCGAAAGAAGTTTTGACGAGCTGCAAACTCTTCATCTTGAGGTCGCAAAGGCACTGCAGGCCCTTGCGGAAAGGTTGTTGTATAAGGAGGATAGAACGGCGGGCAAGCTGGAGGATAAGCTTGCTGATGCTCCAATGTTGGGGTCGGATTGATCAGAGCAGCTGGAGTAACTGGAGCTGCTGTAGGTTGAGTATCTAATCACTGTGTGATCACAACAAGCATTTGATTGATTACTTGGAACTGCTGAGCATTCTCATGGCGTGATTGCTCGAAGGCCTCCCAGAGAGGATCATATCTAGGACTTGATTGAGCAAGGGTCTCGACTGAATGATGATCTAACATGGCTAACTATTATTGTTTACCATCTGTTCGGATCTGAAGGTCGCGTGTTAACTGTTGATGCACGAAAACAACACCGCCTGGTTAACACAGTGGAGTGTTCGATCTCACAGGCAAGGAGAAGAAGACGATGAAGGTTACAGGGTTTAGGAGAAGGAGAGGAAGCTTCTGAGTTCTCGAGAGTGGAGCAAGCGCTTGTCCAAGGGTTGCGGGGATAGAGGAAAGGTATGCTGAGAGCAGCCGGGAAGGCTGATGATCAGCAGAGGAGGTTGATCAGGTGTTGTCGATCAGACGGTTACTTTGACGGCTCTGCTTGCAGGTTGATGCCGAGAGAGTTGAGTTGAGCTGAGAAGAAGAGAATGGGCCACTAGCAGCGGCAACAGCAGACTTCGCCAGCCACGGCTTAAATGTCACTCTTGTGATGGGCTTTCCTTTGATTAATATTGAGCTATTACAGCTTGCTATTACGCCTATACAAGAAACCAAATAAAGGGGTACAAAGGGGAAGTTGGCGGCTAAGGAAGAAGTGCTAGGAGAGGCTGCACGGACTGGAGAGCTAGGTCGGCAGGCCGCACGACTAAGACAGAGGGGAGGCCGTGCGGTCTGGAAAATAAAGCTGGCAGGCCGCGCACGGTTAGAAGAAGAAGGACGACAGACTGAGAAAAGGAGTCTGCAGGAGTTGACTGCTTGAGCTTGCTGTGGGCTGTCTTCGAGTGTGAGCACCTTGGTGATGTTGTTTCCTACCCCTCAAATGAGAGGCATGAGGGTCTATTTATAGGCATGAGGAGGTAACGACTTCCTGCGACGTTACCCCAGTGAGACGGTAACTTGAGCGAGAATAAGATGGAGTCTGCCAAGTCCGCAACAGGCCGCGCAGACTGTGGCTTGCTTCTGGAACTAGTCCCGCTGAGGGCAAACTGGGAAGAGTCCGTGCCTACTGAGCTGATCGAGCCCGCGCCAAGATTATGCGGGTTGAGGGACTATCCACCTGCTGCTAGGAAGCGGGAGCTGGAAGCTGAGTGGCGGACTGCGAGGAGAATTCGCGGAGTCCGCCGCTGCTGATCTGAGCATGCGCAAAGGGTGCGAGATGAAGAGGTATCCGCGGAGTCAGCAGAGTCCGCACGAGGCTGCGCAGTCTGGGACTACCTTGTGGAGGTTCTGCTGACTGGCGGGCTGGGAGGAGTCTGCCACTACAGATCGAGCCCGCTCCAAGACTGTGCGGGCTGAGGAGGTATCCGCCTCCTGCCGTGAGGCGGATGCTAGAGGCTTGGAATGGCGGGCTGCATAGCGAATCCGTTGAGTCCGTCGCTGCTGACAAGCTGAATCCGCTGATGCTAGAACGAGGATGAGGCCCACTGTTGCTGAGGAGCTGGAGCTGGGGTTCACCAATTTAGGCGGACTGGAAGGCTTGACTACACTTCGAGTCTGCCCAGCTCGCGAGGAACTGGATGCTGCTGATCTTTGCGGGTAGCCAGCTGGAGCGTCCGTGCTTCTTAGGCGGACTTATGATGCTAGATGCCCATGCAGCTGGATGACAAGGGATTCACGACCTGCCGGACTGACAAGGCAGGCCGCGCATGCTAGCGAGGTGGAAACTGAGGTAGCTGGCTAGCGGCCTGGGAGCAGGTTGCCACATTTGTTTGGCGGTTTGAGTGGTCTGGGCGGATAGACATTTTGAATTCCGTCAACATTGGATGTCACCTGTCAGGAGCGGGCTAAGTAGCGGTTTGTTGCCGGCCTGGGCGGATGGACATCCGAGTCTGGCAAAGGGGGCTCATGTTGAGAAACCTGCAGTTTAGATGACAAGGTGCGCGGCATGCAGGGGCGGACTACAGAAGCAATCCGTGGCCCTTGCCGACCAAAGGGACAAGGCACGGCCTGGGCGGTCAGACCGCTGAGACCGCCCAAGCCGTGCGACCTGAGCGTACAAAAAATTCTGTCCGCCCATCCTAAGACGTCGCGACCTCTAGGAGAAACCTGGAGTAGGCCGCGACTAGCGAGCTGGCTGCCTTGGGAATGATCGCGGATTTCGGGGTTAAGCCTAATGAACCTATTAAATCAATACCTACAAGATGTTCATGAAGAAAGTCTTTTAACCTTAGACCAAATGATACCTCCTCAAGGTTCAGCTAGATATTCGCTATGAAAGCTAAGTAAGACATCTTTTGCATCCTCTTAAGATTCAATAAACAAGTTTGATTTGAATTGAATACTCAAGTACTAATGATTAGAGATGATCATTACTATAAGCTTGATAATCAGTTTATCTATAGAATATGCGAGGAAGGATGGATAAGGCAAAGCTATCCAGACAATAAAATGAATCTCAATTAAATCATGAAGGTCATTTTGACTAATGCTAATCTTCCCCAAGTCTTTTTAAACAAGGCTGCTGATATTACCAAAAATGTGTTGGGAAGGAGTGGTATTCAAAGATCAAAGTTGAAAGATGTATCTTGATGAATTCCTAAGAGGGAATAAGTTGACAATGTAATCTAAAATTCATGGGAGACTTGATCATATGAAATATATCTTATAATAATGATTCTAAATCAAACATTGATAGAAAACAATTGATAGGAAAACCATATAAAGACATAAAATCTTAAGTCTGTACTCGATGTGACATCGAATACAAGTCGATGTAACATCAACTTCTAAACAATACATCGTACAAAATAGGCAATTATGAAGAATTTTGAATTCTCTCAATGTTACGTCAATATAAATCGATGCATGCATTGATAGATAGTATAAATAAGGTACTATCATAGACACGTTAAATTCTAGTTGATGTAACATCAATACAATAAACACGCCGAATATATTTCTTTCCTAAATTACGTCGATAACCCTAATTTAGATATGTTGCATATATATCAGACTTTATTTAATCAAACTTTCAAATACTCTTCATCTTCCATGCCTTCTCCTTCCACGCTCTCTATTTATCTCTTGTTATGTCAAGGCTTTGTGCAGGACTTGCAATGGCACCAAAGACTAATTCTTGATTCTGTGTGGATCTCGAATCCTTTAGTGTTACAACAGAAAATTTTCAAGGAATCCTAAAACTATTTTCTGAATTGGGTCTCAACAAACTCATTTACACTCGCTATAAGTCATATAAGATAATGCTTAGAGAGTTTATTGCTAATGCTCAATGTGGGGACGATGGCTTTCTGAGAGGAGTCATCTTTACACAAAAGGTTCTCATAACTGCAGAAATGGTTCAGAGCACCATTGATCTTTTGGGGGAGAGTACTTTGTAGAACTATCCAATGTAGAGATAAAAGAAGTTCTAAAAATCATGAACTTTGCAAGGGATAAGGCTATCATACTTAAGAAGACTGATCTCTCAGAAGAATATTAATTTTTAGCAGATATTGTGGGAAAGATGTTAATGTGCAAAATTTCAGCACATGATGCAGTCCCCAGAGTTCAATTGTATCTGAAGGGGGTGTTGATACTCAAAAAAGATCAACTAGGGGCAATGCCTCATACGACTCATTTTACACAAGTATGGACAAAAAGAGAATGCATACATGACTTTCATGGTTCAAATTCTAATTCATAATATTCCACATATGTGCACATCTAAAGGAACACCAATTCCTCCTAGAGAGAAGCTAAACATACCCCTTTTCTCCAAATGGACCAGACAGATCATAAAGCATTGATTCAAAAAAGAATCTTCTCCTATATCTTCTCCATATGAAATAATTCCTTCACACACCAGTGAGAACAAACATCATTACTACCCAATGCATCTAACTTTGTACCTACTCTTCCTGCTCCAATTCTTCAATATACCATGACACAACAATCATTCCCTACTGAGATCAATCCACCTGCTTCAACATCCACTCCTTCTAGAATTTCTTCCTCCATTATAACCCAGGCAATCCAATTGGACTCTTGCACTTTATCATCACTAATCAATAAAGATGCCTCACAGATTCAAACCACAATGGATAACATCCATTTCCAGTTGGATCTGGTCACTACTTCAATTCAATACCTTTAATCAATGGTGACTTCTTCCTCACAAGATCATTCTTAACCTATCTTGCTATGAGGTCAAGAAGGGGGGATTTGGGGATGAAAAAGAGGAGCTAAATGTAGTGACATCCTCTATATATTGTCCAGACCTATTAAAAATAACTGGCAATGAGAATTTCTTAATAGAAATTGAAACAACACAAGATGTTGCACCAAGCCAAGGAGAGGCCAGAGAGGTTATTAATAAAAAAATTACTGAATAGGATATTGCATCTGCCCAGGAGGAGGTAGTTGCTGCTCAACTATAAGAGGAACCTAGGGTTAGTGATGAAGAGGAAGAAGAAGAAATAATGGTATTTTCCAAGAGGGCAGTAAGTCAAATATAACAAAAATGGAAATCAATTGCAATCTAGAAAAGGTCAGGTCTAATCTAGGAAGAGGAAGCCGCCAATTACCAGTATTACTTAGCAAGATGAAGAGGTGATTCAAACATGCAAAGGAAGTTGTAGCACTCTTACAGTATTTTTCCTTCCTAACATATTTTCCATTCCTTTAGAAGAGTTAGTTGTGATCAATATAAACTGATGAATCTATAGTATTCCTCCAATACCTTTACCAAACGATTTAGCTGACAGAAGAACCAAAAAAGAGAGGTTTGATGTTACAGCTAAATTTATGAAGGGAAAAGATGTGATTGAAAATTGCATAGAAGAAATTAGAAAGAATATAACTGAACTAAAAATAAGAAAATTCATCCTGAATGAAGTGTATCTAGCTGCTCAAAGTGATTTGGAGAGGTTAATTTCAGTGACAGATCTTATTAAAGAAATACCTAATTACTAGAGAGTAAATAATTTACTCCAATACTCAGAATTGACCAAAGACAATCCACATTATTTTTAAAATCACAAATGAAAACCTTGTAAATTTTGTTAAGCATAATAAGGGGAGATTGTTCGAAAAAAACTCATTTGATTTAACTTAACAAATTATTTAACAGAATAAACAAAAACAAACACACAGAACTGCCATGAAAAGAAGAATATGCAGCCCAGGTATAAAAAAGAACACAAACAAAGCCCGGAAAACAATCATGAATCAGCTGTACGCCGACTTATTGTGGTTCTCCCCCACCATGCAAGATAGAAAAGAGGTGAAAGCTTTAGGGCCAAGGGATATTTATCTCCCTTGCCCCTAACCTACTCCTTCTCGCACATGAGGGCAGTAGATTGAGTAACGCGCATTAGTATTTCACATTTAATTTTCTCCATAATGGGAGAGCACCAACAAGTACTAATAAAATGGTCATAAACAATCTTCCTCATTAGATGGGTAATAGGGGGCATCATGTCTTCAACCGCAGCGGGTGATATATCCGCCCAACAAACCTGTTTTAATTATTTACAAGGCATAGTAAAATCAACAGGATGAACTGATAAAATTGCTTCCGAACTTGCCCCATCATTGCACAACTCCAAAACATTTTCGCCTTCTTCCTCCTCGAAAACATCATTCATGAGATCCGCAATCACTTTTAATTTAGCCTCAGCATTACTCATTCCCTTCTCCTCGTCATCCATATCCTTCATCAACTTCGTAATCTCAGACCTGCACTCCACATCACTCAAAGCCAAATCAAAAATAGCAATGGGTAAATTCAGATTTTCAAACAGGTCACCAAGAACCTTGATCATAGCGGGTGGACCAGGATCATGTGCTACCTTGGATGCCAGGGTCACACAACCATCATCAATATGGATAATTATGCCACTCTCTTTCAAGAATGGGACACACAAAATTGGAATGGACTTGTTCTCCATGGGTCCTAACATATGATAGTTAGTGATGACAGATGTTTCGTCCACTATGTCCTCGACCTCTTTAACTTCTCCTTCAGTTATCACAACTGATCCGTTAGCTAGCACAAGAGAAGTATGGTCATCAACATCGATATTCAACTTGAGTTTCTCAATGTCTTGCACGGCAAGAACATTGCGTGATGAGCCAGAATCATATAACACAGTAGTCTTCACATTGTTGATCATACATTTGATAACAACATCGCTCTCACGGCAACCATCTGACTCAGCTAAGATCTTCCCCTATTCTCGTGGCTTCTTTCCAGTGGTGTTGGGAAGAGCACCCTGAGCTCGCTGAGATGGCACTTGGGCCAACTGGCATAGTTGCATCTCTAAGTTTCTCATGGAGGCGATCTGGTTGGCCATATTCGATTGGGCCATATCAACAAACTTCCCCATCATTTCTGTTGAAATTTGTGAAGTGAAAGTGGGTGAATGGAGCACTTGGACCTATCCGCGCGGCCTACGCGGACAGGGTTGGTGGACTGCTAAGTCGACAGGGATGTTGCGGGCGGTTTGCTCTGTGGCGGCCTGGGCGGTCTGTTCGCACGGACTACGCGGACAGCAGTAGTGGTCTGTTAGGCCAGTGTATACTCAGCAGGCGGTTGAATCCCAGGAAGTAACCGGGCGGATAGCAACCATATCTGCGAAGTCCGGCATGAAGCGGACTGGAAAACTGGAGCTCGGCAGACCGGTTTGGCAGTTGCCTTAGTCTTGCTCTGGTGAAGCGACAAGTGGAAGCCGCGGAGACCGCCGGTCAGTGCAGACAGAAGCTGGAGGTCGCCCGGTATGGCGGGCTAGATCCAGTGTCCGCCAGTAAGTGCGGACTAGCCCTTGTGGCCAGTGAACTGGACTTGGTGGGTGCTGAACCAAGTCCAGGTTAGCTCAGTCCGGGGAGATCGCGCAGTGGAGCGCGGGCTGCTTTCTCAGTCCGCCAAGCTCAGTAGAAGTGCTGTTGCATTGATTGATAGCTTGGGGATATGCGGACTGGAGGATTGTCTGTGCAAGAGCGTGCGGACTGGAGCTAGAGTCCGCTGAGTTTGGTTTAGCCTTGTGATGAGGTTATGAACTCAGGGATGCGGACTGGAGTTTGTTATGTAAGCAGACTGGATCGGCGTGTCCGCTGAGTCCAGCAGGTGCCTTGGAAATGAGGCAATGAACTCGGGATGTGCGGACGGAAGCCGGGTGTCCGCTGAGTCCAGCAGGTGCCTTGATGGCGAGGCTACGGGCTCGGGTTAAGCGGGCTGGTGCTGTGTCCGCGGATTGGCGAACATAGTTGTTGTGGAGTCCGGCTGTGGTGGTCCTGGCTTGGCCCTCAGCGATAAGGCGGACTGGAGATTGGAGTCCGGCTTTGGAGAAGCTGGGGCGGTTTGGCTATCTGCACAGGAGCGGCGAACTGGAGTGTGTGTCCGCGGGCTGGCGGACATACTTGTTCTAGCTGTTGGATGTGGCAGTGATCCTATCGGCTAAGGCGGTGACAACACTCATCATCGTGCCTATAAAAAGGACCCTTGTCACATCAGGAATAGAAGAACCTGAACCAAAGTATGTGAACAGTTATTGAGGTCGCGTAAGTTGCTGTGGTCTGGACTTTGGTGTCCGCACGGTTTGATGGAGTTGACCGGGTGTGCTGTACAGGTTGTGCGGATAGCGCTGGAAAGCCAGGACTTGGCTCTGATTGCGGTCAGGGACAGTGCGGACTCTGCGTTTAAGCAACAAGTGGTAAACAGCAGGTCACGGATAGCGACTAGGCGGTCTTCTCTTTGGCAACTTGGTTCGGGGTTCAGGGAGTCGCCTGCTTCAGGCAGACTGTTCCATTTGGTATCGTAGTGTGTGTGGTCTGGCGGCTAGGCGACCTCGCGGTCAGGGGGCCTGCAGATCGGCGGTGAAGAACTAGCATTGGAATAAGGGGTAGTCCGCGCGGCTTGGGTTGCGGTCTGGCGACCTGGAGGACTGAGCGGACTCCACAGCAGTAGACCGGCGGCTTGTTGATTGAGTCTGCGCGGCTTGTTTTGTTTCTTGTCTTTGTAACTGTCTCTGCTCTCCTAGTTTGGTTGTTGGTGAAGCATGTCTCGCCATGTATGTCTCGCCTTGTAAAAAAGTTTGCTCATGATCAATAAAGACGCTTGTGCTGCATGTGTTGCTGGTTGTTACTGCTTTGTTGAGATAACCCCTGCTAACTCCAAGATCTGGGAAAACGTTCAACATTATAAGTGGAAGTGTCCTCCTCCGGTTTGTTGAGTTTCAACAGGATACCCGAGGTGGCGTATGCGGGTTTGTTGAATGTTAACATGGTATCAGAGGGAGGTTGGAGTGGTCAAGCAGTGCTCAATGGAAGTAGTTGCTCTTGTGTAGAGGAAACCAGTGGTAGAACCATGGCAGTGGAGGATGCAAGTTGTCTTGGAATTGATCTCCTTACAGAGACGAACTATGAAAGGTGGAAGTCCTGTATGAAGAGCTTTCTTCTTGGCGAGGACCTTTGGGAGGTTGTATGCGGAGCAGGAAGATAAGAGGCTACTGCTGGCAATGCTGAGGCGATGAGAGCTTGGAAGGAGACAAATGCGAAAGCGGAGTCTATTCTCAAGCATGTGATTTCATCGGAGCTCTTGGACCACATCAGTGGATGTCGGTCAGCTGCGGAGGTTTGGACTTCCCTTAATGGGTTGTTCAGGAAGGAGGTGAAGGTTGCTGCTAAAGATGGTCCCTCTACTTCATATCAGGAAGAAAGGAGCGTTTTTCCTAGGCGTGATAGGAAGAGGAAGGAAGGACCAAGGTGCTATAAATGCAAGCAGCAAGGTCATCTTCAGAAGGAGTGCAAGGTTGTCTTGCTCTTAGCGAACGTTTCTCAAGTAGGGAGGAAGGAGAAGAACATTGTTGTGTTATCAACAAGTTCTGGAGCTGATCGGATGAAGTCCAGTGATAGTGCAGCTATTTGGCATAAAAGACTCGGGCATGTAGGGATGGACAAGCTGAAAGCAATGGCGCAAGGAAGACTCGTAAGAGGCATGCCTAGATTGTCATCCTATGGCGATGGTCGGGGGTGTGCGCGATGTCAGCAAAGTGAAGCATATCTATTCATGGTTGATAAGGCACAATCCAGATGAAAAGCACCGTTGGCGGTTGTCCATTGTGCTCTGGTGGGACCAACCGTCACAGCCAGTCTTCGAGGCAGCAGGTTCATGCTGATATTGGTTGATGACTATTCAAGGTATACTTGGGTATACTTCATGAAGAAGAATTCCAACATGATGCGCTTGTTTGTGGAGTTCAAGAAGCTTGTGGAAGGCCAGCTTGGCCTGAGTATCAAGGTGTTGAGGACAAGCATCAGTGGTGAGTTTGGCTCAACCGAGTTCTCACACTTTTGCAAGAAGCAAGGGATCCGAAAGGAGCTTTCTTGTGGGCATACTTCACAACAAGGTAGTGTTGCAGCTCGGATGATCCATTGGTTAACGGAGACCTGCAAGTGTTGGCTTCAGAGTAAAGGCATTCCGAAGGCTCTTTGGGCGGAGGGGATAGCCTGTGCTGCTCATGTCATCAACCGGATGCCTCTTAGTCCGATCATAGTGAAGACTCCTTTTGAGCTGATGTTCGGAGTAAAGCGCAGTGTGAAGCACCTACAGGTGTTTGGATCTACCTGCTACATACACTCTCTGGGTGCTCTCAAGACAAAGCTAGCCTTTGTTGGGTATGATGAGCAGAGGAGAAGATGGAGATGTATGGATCCTGCGACGAAGAAACTCATAGTGTCTAGGGACATTGTCTTCGATGAGTTGACGTCGTATTGGGGTAGCTCTCATGCGGAGCTAGAGATGTGCAGGTCAGATGGTGGGCTGAAGGAGGCTGCTGCTAAGGAAGTGGAGTTGCCTGAGTCACCAGGTGCTCCAGGTTGTTCTAGCTCCGGGGCAAAGGCGTCAGAGTCGGGAAGAAGGGGGAGCGAAGATCCATGAACTTCTGACTCAAAGGCGGAGGCTTCCGGTTCAGGAAGAAGGGGGTGCGATGTTCCAGGTAGTTCTTGTTTGAGAGCGGAGACTTCTGGTTCAAGTAGCAGGGGGAGCGTTGCTCCAGGTGCTTCTGGTTCTAGTAAGGAGGCGTCTTGTTCAGGAAGCAAGGGGAGCATTATTTCGGGTTTGCCCGGGAACGGAGCTGGTTCAGAAGCAGCAGAGGTGGTTAGCCATGATCAGGTTCTTTAGAGATCAAAGAGGATCAGTAAGCCACCAGCTCAATATTGCGAAGGGAACACGACGGACTTGGTCCCATGTTTCTTTGCTAGCCCTCAGGTCGAGTTAGGTTCTTCTGGCTGTGATGACCCCACTAGAATCAAGGAGGTGGTTGACACCAAGGCTGAAGAGGTGATTTCTCTCAGAGGTAACGAGGCTTGCACTTTTGTGCCCAAGGTAGTTGGTGATACTCCTATGATGCATGAGTGGAGGTTGAAGCTGATGAAGAAGGTAGAGGGAAGCATGACTCCTTTTGGGAGATGCTGGAGGGCTCCCTCATGGTCCATGATATACGGGGCGAGGACTATGTCTTGGACATCTCCTCGTAGATGCTATCGGAAGGACCTGGTGCAAGGTTACGGGAGCTGCTGGAATTATTCACCACTTCTCACTTCAAGGGGGAGTGTTGAAATTTGTGAAGTGAAAGTGGGTGAATGGAGCACTTGGACCTATCCGGGCGGCCTATGCGGACTGGGTTGGTGGGCTGCTAAGTCGAAAGGGATGTTGCGGGCGGTTTACTCTATGGTGGCCTGGGCGGTCTGTTCGCGCGGACTACGTGGACAACAGCAGCAGTCTGTCAGGCCAGTGTATATTCAGCAGGCGGTTGAATCCCAGGAAGTAACCGTGCGGATAGCAACCATATCCACGAAGTTCGGCATGAAGCGGACTGACAAACTGGAGCTCGGCAGGCCGGTTTGGCAGTTGCCTTGGTCTTGCTCTGGTGAAGCTGCAAGTGGAAGCCACGGAGATCGCCGGTCAGTGCGGACAGAAGCTGGAGGTCGCCCGGTATGGCGGGCTAGATCCAGTGTCCGCCAGTAAGTGCGGACTGGCCCTTGTGGCCAGTGAACTGGACTTGGTGGGTGCTGAACCAAGTCCAGGTTGGCTCAGTCCGGGGAGATCGCGCAGTGGAGCACGGGCTGCTTTCTCAGTCCGCCAAGCTCAGTAGAAGTGATGTTGCATTGATTGCTAGGTTGGGGATATGCGGACTGGAGGATTGCCTGTGCAAGAGCGTGCGGACTGGAGCTAGAGTCTGCTGAGTTCGGTTTAGCCTTGTTATGAGGTTATGAACTCAGGGATGCGGACTGGAGTTTGCTGTGTAAGCAGACTGGATCGATGTGTCCGCTGAGTCCGGCAGGTGCCTTGGAAATGAGGCAATGGACTCGGGATGTGCAGACGGAAGCCGGGTGTCCGCTGAGTCCGGCAGGTGCCTTGATGGCGAGGCTGTGGGCTCGGGTTAAGCAGGCTGGTGCTGTGTCCGCGGATTGGCGGACATAGCTGTTGTGGAGTCCGACTGTGGTGGTCCTGGCTTGGCCCTCGGTGACAAGGCGGACTGGAGATTGGAGTCCGGCTTTGGAGAAGCTGGGGCAGACTGGCTATCTGCACAGGAGCGGCGAACTGGAGTGTGTGTCCGCAGGCTGGCGGACACACTTGATCTAGCTGCTGGATGTGGCGGTGATCCTATCGGCTAGGGCGGTGACCACACTCATCATCGTGCCTAAAAATAGGACCCTTGTCACATAAGGAATAGAAGAACCTGAACCAAAGTAAGTGAACAGTTATTGAGCTCGCGTAAGTTGCTGCGGTCTGGACTTTGGTGTCCGCGCGGTTTGACGGAGTTGACCGGGTGTGATGTTGTTGGGTACATTGGTCAAATGTATCTGATTTGAAGAAGCCTCACCCAACTCAATGATATACATCATAATGTATTTGATGAATGTTTGAGTTACTTGTGCAGGTTAAGAAATCACTGGACTGAAGCAAAAAGTTTCTAAGTCCATGTGTCGACACCCAGAGGGAAAGTGTCGACACTTAAGAAAGCTTGTGTCGACACCCAGACAAGCAGTGTCGACACTTGGAGTCATTGTGTCGACACCTGGGATGCAGTGTCGACACCAGACAGAAAGTGTCGACACTTGGAGCTGTGTCGACACTCAGTGAAGAAAAGTGCAGACAGAAAGTGTCGACACAAGGAGGTGTGTCGACACCCAGTGAAGCTGTGTCTACACCAGAAAGTGTCGACACTTGGAGCTGTGTCGACACTCAGTAAAAGTCTGCAGAGTCTAAGTACAAGTGTCGACACTCAACACAATGTGTCGACACTATGCAGAAGAGTCAGCACTTGAAGTAAGTGTCGACACTCAACACAATGTGTCGACACTCAACAGAAGAGTCAACATTTGAAGTATGTGTCGACACCCAGAACAATGTGTCGACACACAGCTGAAGACTCAACACTTTAAGAAAGTGTCGACACAAGGACCTGTGTCGATACTTAGCAAAGAAAAGAATTATCAACAAAATATTCTAAGTACAAGTGTCGACACTAAGGGAATGTGTCGACACTCAGCTGAAGTCTCAACAACAAGAAGGTGTGTCGACACAAGGAGCTGTGTCGACACTCAGCAAGATTCAACATAGAAGACTATGTGTCGACACCAAGAAGCAGTGTCGACACTTGACAGATTCAACACAAGAAGATGTGTCGACACAAAGGAGATGTGTCGACACATAGAAGAATTCAGCAAAAGCTAGAAGAACAAGTACTTGTGTCGACACTCAATTTCAGTGTCGACACATGCAGAAGAATCTGTGTCGAGACATACAAGGAGTTGTGTCGACACCTTGTAGACTTGTGTCGACACTTACACAACATGTGTCGACACTTGGACTATAAGTGTCCACACTTAAAGACAGAAAGTCTCGACACTTACAGACAGTTAGAGATTTTCAAGAAGTGACTGGATGATTTGACAGATGCCGTTCCAGCCGGTCTACAGCACCTATTAGAGATATCAGAAGTCAGTTATGGACCGGTCCAGCCGGTTACCATGAAGAAAGCCTATAAATAGGCACCTACAGCTTACAGAAACTGTGTGTGGTTGAAAGTGGTTCAAAGTTGTTGAAGTTGTTGATCAGATTATTGTTGAAGTAATTATAGTGGTACAAAGAGAATCAACACAAGGAGATCTAGCAGTTCAAGTGCAGATCTAAGAAGTTGGAGAGAGAGGGCTCCATCCAAGAAATCAGCCTTTGGAACTAGGCTGAGAAGAAGGATTCAGATTCAGTCTGGATCTTAAGTGGCAGAGGTCAAGGAACAACTGCAGAGGATTCAGTCTTATTCAGTTCTACTCAAGAAGCTTTGAAGAAAGCTAAGTCAGGGTGAATCCAGCTGAGTTCTTCCAAGAACTCATCAAGAATCTCTCAACTCCCCTCCTTTAATTCTGAGTTGTAGAGTTATTATTTGTATTACATTTTTAACTTGTAGGATCCATTGGATCTGAGTGAATTGTAAGCCTGTATTTATAAAGGCTGAGGGTGGGGCTTGTTAGCCTGAGTGTAGGAGATAGAGATCTCTGAGTGTAGGCCTTGTTGGCTGAGTGTAGGTCTTGGTTGGCTGAGTGTAGGCCTTGTGGCTGAGTGTAGGCTTTGGGATAAAGCTGAGTTGTAAGGCTTTGGGCCTGAGGTAGGAACCAATTTGGGTTCTGAGACAGTGGAGAAGTTTGGCCGAATCTAGTACACTGCTAGATAGGCGAAGGGGGAAAGTGGATGTACCCATATCTTGGGGAACCACTATAAAACACTGTGTGCTGTGCTGTGATTGTGCTGTGGATTAGCTGTGTATGTTTTGTTATTGCTGTTTGCTGTGCAAAAGTAGTTAGAAATCTGTGATATAATTGTTTGGCTGTCAACAAAGTTAGAAAAGGATTAGGTCACCTATTCACCCCCCCTCTAGGTGTTTAGGTACCATATCTTTCAAGTGGTATCAGAGGGAGGTTACTCAAAACAAGGACTAACAGTCTGAGGAGATCCTGTTTGGCAGATTCAGTGTAAGGTATTACACAGTTTCAAGAAAATCAAGAAAATCAAGAAACATGGGTTCTTATGAGAATCACAAAGAATTGGGTTCCATGAAATTACCCATATGCAGGAAGGAGATCTTTGGGATCTGGAAAGAAAGGGTAAGGCTATTTATGGAGGCCTCAGACCCTAGAATCTACATCACAGTAAAGGAAGGGCCTTATGTGCCTATGAAGATTTCAGTTCTAGATGCAAATCAGAGAACTCCAAAGGATTTCTCTGAGATGACTAAGGATGAAATTGTCCTGGCCACCATGGACAAGAGGGCACAGGACATAATAGTGAGTGCCATTGATGATGCAACTTTTCAGAACTTAATTCACTGTAAAACAGCAAAAGAGATGTGGGATACTCTCATTGTCTATATGGAAGGTTCTGAAGAAGTTAGGCAAGATAGGAAGTCCTTGCTAAATCAGGAGTATGAAAGCTTTAGGCAAGGAAAGGTTGATAGCATCACTGAGTGCTATAAGAAATTTTATAGAATAGTTAATGAACTCATGTCTTATGGAAGAGAGTTCAGTAACTATGAACTAAATGACAAGTTCTTAAGGTCCCTAACCAAAGATTGGGACACCAAGATCTGTGCCATAAGAGAAATGGCTAAGTTGGGGGAAATTCCTCCCCCTACACTGTTTGGCAAGCTATTGTCTTATGAAATGCAATTAACAGTGAGAAAAGAGGAGGAGAAATCAACAAGGACTGAGCACAAAGAAAGAACTGTTGCTTTCAAGACAGAAGTTCCCAGAAAGTGCAGGAATAAGTCTTCAACTCCACCTCCAGAGGTAGTTGAATCAGAGTCTGATGAGTCTGTCAGCACAAAGTCTAAGAGCAGTGAAAGTGATGAAGACTTTGCTGCTTTCACTAGACACTTTCAGAAGTTTTTGAAAAAGAAACAGTGGAGGTCAAGGCCTTCTACTTCACAAGGAAAGGAAGACTCTTATCAGAAAAAGAGGTCTTCAAAGAATGACAAGAAAAAGAAAAAATCAAGCAAGGCAACTGGTTCAAAGATTGTTTGCTATTGCTGCAATAGACAGGGCCATGTTATTGTAGATTGTCCAGAGAAGAGAAAGGAATCTGATGATAGGAAAAAGACTCACTTCAAAGGGAAGAAAGAAAAGTCTTTTGTTGCTAAGAAGGAGAAGACTCTATCAGATATCTCTTCTTCAGAAACTGAGTCTGAGGCTGAAGCCTACATAGGGCTGTTTGCTGAAGAAGAAGAGGAAGAATTCATACAGATCTTGGAGTCAATTTATGAACAAGAAGACAGTCATTGCCAAGGGCTAATGGCATTGACAGAAAGTGCCAAAATCCTGGAGCAGCCAGGACCCAGTCAGGTACAAAGTTCAAGTTTAAATTCAGTTTCTTGTTCTAGTTCAGATTCAGATTCTTCTTCATCAAGTGATGATAATGTATCTGAGTCTGAAGATGATATTCATCAACTTATAGATGAATATAGAGTGCTGTTGCAAGCTTACAAGAAAAGCAAGTCCCTTGCCAAAAGTCAGGCAAAGGAAATTGCTGATCTTAAAGCTGCTGCAACAGATTTTGAGAAGCAATTTGATCAAAAACTGAATGAGATAGCCAGGCTGAAACACATAACAGTGATTCAGATGGGAACTATCACTTTTAAGAATGATCAAATTAAGTGTCTGGAGAACAATCTTCAGAAGGAGAAGGACTTGGTTGCTAGCTTTTCTAAACCTAAGTCAGTGTTACCCATAATTGATGAATTTGTTCATCACAAGGGTAAAGCTGGACTGGGCTTTGTTAGACCTGCAGGGACTGAGCAGTCCAAGTATAAGTCCAAGGGCAAAGCCCCAACATTCAACAAGCCTGCTGTAGTCAAGACAGCCAAGGCAGTACCTAAGCAAAGGTACAATAAATTTGAATGTTGGTGCTGTGGCAAAGTTGGCCATTTTGCAGTAGACTGTTGGCACAATGTGAGTGCCAAAGTGAGTTCCAAACTACCTGTTGGAAAGCCAGTATGTAGCTTTGTCAAATTGCAAACTAACAATCACCAAGGACCCAAGAATACTTTGGGTTCTAAGGTTCATTAATTTGTTTTGCAGGTGAGTCCAAGTGGCCATACCCCTACATGGTACTTGGACAGTGGATGTTCCAGACATATGACTGGAACTAGGGGACTACTGAAGGACTACATTCCAATCAAAAATGGTCCTAAAGTGACCTTTGGTGGTTCTGAAAAAGGAATCATCAAAGGGTTTGGTAACATTTCTTCAAACATAGTTACCATTACTCAAGTGGCTTATGTTAAAGGGTTGAAACATAACCTAATAAGTATAAGTCAATTAAGTGATGTAGGGTATGACATCTCATTTGTTAAAAATGGTTGTCATATCAAGAGGTCAAGTGATCAAGAGATCATTTTGACAGGTTATAGGAAGAGGAATGTCTACTGCCTAGACATTATGATTGAGAACAATGGTTCTCCAGTTTGTCTTGTAGCTGATGAGACAGTCTCTCATTGTGTCAAATGGCACAAGAGGCTAGCCCATCTTAACTACAAGACAATTAGCAAACTCTTTAGCAAAGAGTTAGTGAGGAATGGTCCTCAAGTTAAGTGTGTCAAAGATGGTATTTGCTCAGCTTGTCAAAAGGGCAAGCAGACTAAATCCACCTTTAAAAGCATAGAAAACAAAGATGCTGTGAGGTGTTTGTACCTCTTGCATTTGGATCTCTTTGGTCCAATGCCAGTTCACAGCTTAGGTAGGAAGGTCTATACCCTTGTAGTTGTAGATGACTACTCAAGGTTTTCCTGGGTGTTCTTCTTAAGACAGAAATCTGAAACACCTAGTGTCTTCTACAGCTTTGTCAAGCAAATTCAGAATGAACTAAATAGTACTGTGGTCAAAATTAGAAGTGACCATGGTACTGAGTTTCAATCTGATAGCATGACAAAACTGTGTGAAGACTTTGGGATATTTCAAGAATTCTCTTCACCTAGAACACCTCAGCAAAATGACATTGCTGAGAGGAAGAATAGAACCTTGATAGAGGCTGGTAGAACCTTATTAAGTGATACATCACTGCCAGAGTATTTCTGGGCTGAAGCAGTTAACACTGCATGCCATGTTATAAATAGGGCTACCATCACTAAAGGGCTAAACAAGACCCCCTATGAAGTTATGAAAGGCAGGAAACCAAACCTATCCTACTTCAGGATCTTTGGTTGCAAATGCTTCATACTTAACAATGGGAAGTCTTACTTAACTAAGTTTGCTTCCAAGTCCCAAGAGGGAATTTTTGTTGGGTACAGCAATAATAGTAAGGCTTATAGAGTCTACAACTTGACTACACATGTTGTAGAAGAATCAGTGCATGTAGTTTTTGATGAGACTAAACGTATTAATAATGAGTTGTCTAGTAATGTATGCAGCCCCACAGGTTTGACAAAGACAATGGACAAGCTTACTATAGAAGAGGTGCCTGCTGCAAGACAGCAAGGAGAGGAGAGTAGCTGCTGTCCAGGGGGAGAACTACATGTGCCAATTGCTGAAGAAATCCAAGGAATACAGCATGATGCAGATGCTGAAGTGGTTCAACCTGAAGTGAGGATGCCTCCAGCCCACAGGCATCTTAGAGATCATCCAGTAGAGCTGATTATTGGAGATCCAAGACAAGGAGTTCAAACTAGGAGCAGAAATCAGGATGCTGCAATCTATTCCAGCTTTCTGTCACAAGTTGAACCTAAGAAATTTGAAGAAGCAATACAAGATCCACAATGGACTGAAGCACTGCAAGAAGAGCTTAATCAGTTCAAGAGGTGCAAGGTCTGGGAATTGGTTCCTAAACCTAAAGACCACAATGTAATAGGAGTTAAGTGGATCTACAGGAATAAGATGGATGAACAAGGGGTCATCATTAAGAATAAAGCTAGACTGGTTGCTAAAGGATATAGGCAAGAAGAAGGTATTGACTTTGATCAAACCTTTGCTCCAGTAGCCAGACTAGAAGCCATAAGGATGTTCTTAGCCTATGCAACCTATCAAGGATTCAAGGTATACCAAATGGATGTCAAGTCAGCATTCCTAAATGGTAATTTGAAAGAAGAAGTCTATGTGGAGCAGCCTTCAGGTTTTGTTGATCCAACTCTACCTCATTATGTCTATAGACTTAGGAAAGCTTTATATGGGTTAAAGCAAGCCCCTAGGGCTTGGTATGAAACCCTATCTAGTTTCCTCATTGAGAACAAGTTCTCAAGGGGGAAAATAGATAAGACTCTATTCCTTAGGGAATCTAGAGGCAAAGTCATACTAGTCCAAATATATGTAGATGACATTATATTTGGGTCTACTGAAAGCAGCCTTTGCAAAAAGTTTGCAAAACTTATGCAAGGTCAGTTTGAAATGAGTAGTATGGGAGAGCTGAAGTTTTTCTTGGGTCTCCAAGTTAAACAGACTGAAAATGGTTTATCCATATGTCAGTCAAAGTTCACCCTAGAACTCATAAGGAAGTATGGTATGGATTCATCTAGTACCATGAAGACTGCTATGGGGTCAAGTATGTCTCTTAGCAAGGATGATGCAGGGAAACCTGTAGATGAAACCTTGTATAGAGGGATAGTTGTCTCCCTATTATACTTGACTGCTAGTAGACCAGACATCATGTATGCTACATGTGTTTGTGCAAGGTATCAAGCCTGCCCTAAAGAGTCTCATTTGACTGCAGTCAAAAGAATATTGAGATATCTAAAGGGCACTCCCTATCTAGGCCTCTGGTACCCTAGGAATGGAGTCTTTGATCTAACAGGTTATTCAGATGCAGACTTTGCAGGATGCAAAGAGGATAGAAAGAGCACTACTGGAACCTGTCAATTCCTAGGGGGAAGACTAATTTCATGGAGCAGCAAAAAGCAAACCAGTGTGGCTATCTCCATAGCTGAGTCAGAGTATGTGGCTGCAGGAAGTTGCTGTGCTCAACTTCTGTGGATTCAACATCTGCTAGAGGACTATGGATTTCAGGTAAGTAGAACTCCACTTTTCTGTGATTCTACTAAGTGCTATTTCAATAACTAATAACCCTGTATCCCATAGTAGGACAAAACATATTGAGATTAAATATCATTTTCTTAGGGAGCATGTAGAAAGAGAAGATATTTTATTAGAATATGTTAAAACAGATGAACAAGTAGCTGATATGTTTACTAAGCCACTAGAAGAAGCTAAGTTCAATAGATTCAAAATTGAACTCGGAATGATAAACTTAGACTAAGTTTACAGATTTGAAAATGACTAAGTAAAAAGGTGTCGACACATAGACAAGTCTATGTCGACACAGAATAGTGGTGTCGACACTTCAGGAAAAAGGTGTCGACACATCTAGGAATGTGGTGTCGACACTTCAGAATGTTAGTGTCGACACATGTCAAGTAGGTGTCGACACATCCTATGTGGTGTCGACACTTAAGTTTTACTCAGAATTTTTCTAAGTAAAGTCTCGACAATGTGTCGAGTTGTGTTGTGTCGAAACATAACCAAGTGTCGACACATAAAATCTGTTGACTAAACTTGTGTCGACACATATGTGTCGAGACATTATAAGTCAGTGTCGACACTTATTGCCAGTGTCGACACATGTTAAGCTAGCTGTCCCGCCTGTTCATCTTCAAAATCAGAAAGGTATAAATAGGGTTCTGTCTTTGTTTGTCGACACGCTTTCAAAGTTTCGAGACCAAAACTCCTGTGTCGACACCTCTCTTTTCTAAAGACAAATTCTTCAAACCCTAATGGATCCTAAGCTTGAGGAGAACGTTAACGAGGGCTATGAGCTAGTGTGTGGCGCATTCGACGATACAGATGCGGAAATCAAGGCGGTAGTAACCCTAGTCGCTGATTCTGGATCGGAATACTTAGTTTCAGAACCAACAAAGATTTGGAAAAAGGAAGTTCTTGAATTCCTTAATGGAGCTGCTGTAGATGAATCTGGATACAGAATCAAATCCAGAGTTCATGGATCTAAGGTCAAGATTTCACCAAAAAGTCTGAGGAAGGTACTCCAGCTACCTAAAACACAAGATGAAGAAGAAGTAACTACATCCAAGACCAGGGAAGCCCTTACCTGGTGTGGACTTGATCCAAAGATGAAGATAGGATCTGTCTTTAACAGGAATGGCATGAACAGTCAAGGAAAATTCATGTCTGAGATTGTGGGCAAGGTTATTCTCAGTAAGCCTGGAGGGCATGACAGGGTGTCTGCCTCTATGTTTGGAATTATGACTAGAATCATATTCACTCTGAAAACAGACTGGTCAATAGTGGTTTTTGACAAGATCAAGGAGAGTCTGAAGAAGCCCAACCTGGGCAGAATACTTAGTCTCTACCTAGCTGGTACCATACCAGAGGTAATGAATACAGCTGCTGGAAGTAAGATAAACCACATGAGGAAGATGGATCTAAGGATCTTTTCCAGATGGGACAGGGTATTGTCCAAGGAAATGCCAATTCCAGAGAAGCCAGTTACTAAGAAAGATTCTCCTCCAAGGAAGAAAAGGAAGACAGCTCCTGTGACACAAGAGTCCTCCAGCAGTTCAGGGAGTGAAGAACAAGTTGTTTTCACTCCTGATGACCAAGAGGAAGTGGCTGCAGAGAAGACCACAGCTGCTCAAGATATAGCTGAGATCCAGGGGGAGCTGCCTCAAGCTAGCCCCATCCATAGGGATCACAGCCAGGGGGAGCTTCCAGTAGTAGAAGAACCATCTACTCTGGACAGTGAGCAAGCCACCATCTTCATCCAAGAGGTACTCACTGACATAAAAACTTTAGAATATCTTATAGAAGATGCTAATTTGTCTGATGATCTTCAGCAAACTCAGCTGAATACTCAAGTTCCAGATGTTGTTTTAGAAGACACATCTGCTGTAGTTCAAGATGATACTTCTCAAGTGGTGGAAGAACCAAGAACTTCTCCTGCACAGTCTCCACCTGAATATACAATGGAAGATTTGTTTCTAAATCTAGATCAAGAAGATTTTAACATGGACAAGGATGCTACTGCTGAAGATAAGAGTGCTGCTGCTGAGGGGGAACAAGAACAAGATCTGGAAGAGCCTATTAGGCTGGAAACTGAGTAAGCACCTGATGTGCAAACTGAGAAGCCTCAAAGCCCTAAGGAAAGGGTTGAAATAGCCAGCACTTCAGAATCTGAAGAAGATGAGGCTGCAAAGGCTAAGAAGAAGAAACTCTATTTCTTCAAGAGGAGAAGTCAGAGTTATAAGAAAGCCTTGCAATCCATTGCCCCACAGCCTATAGTCCAACAAGCTCCAACTGTTGACTATAGTGCTTTACTGATTGCACTGCAGATAAAAATGGATGAACAAAGGAAAGCCATAGAGGCTTATGTTGATGAAGGGCAGAAGACTTTACAGTTTGACCTGGCCCAAGAAATAAAGTCTATAAGGTTTGAGATGAATCTCAACAAGAAGGAGATGACAGACTGCTTCCACAAGGGTGGGAATGCAGTGGTCTATCTAGCAACACACCAGGAGAAGATCAAAGCCCAAGTAGATGATATAGCATTAAAGCAAGGGTATGTACTGGAAAATCAATTAAGAATGAATGATAATTTGACTGAATCCCACAATGCTATAGTCACTGAATTGAAGAATAAGACTGCTGAACCTTCTACATCTGCTGCTGCAGTTAAGGCTGACTTTGATAAAGTATTTCAAGCTGAGATTACTGCTGTTAAGTCTGCTATTAAAGATTCCCAGAAAGTCATCTCTGAACAACTTACAAAGCTGAAACCATTCTTTAAAGAGGGAATCAGGTATTTGGATAGTCAAATAAGATTTCAAAAGGATGATGTCAGAGACCATATGGCTAGAGAAGTCATAAAGGGGGAGAGAGTATTAGTCAAAGCTAGCTCTGACCATGCCAAATGGATATCTAACTCCATCAGAGCTACACTGGGCTATCCTCCACTCTGTGATGATGATAATGTTGCTGAATCAGGGATTCAAACTGCATATCTTGGAGGTGAGCAACCAGAGGTAGCTCAAGTCATTTATCCACCTCCAGATTTTGAAATGATTCAAGCAGATGTCCAGACAATGTATAGCCCAACTGAAGGGAAGCCTAATGTTATTTTGGATAAAGTGGTTCAGCCTATTTCTGCAGCTATGCAAGAGGCATTAGAGAAAGAAGAAGAGGCAAGGTTGTCAAAGAAGAGGTTTAGGGAACAAGCAGAACAAAGGCCAGATTTTGAACAGTGGAGCCCTACCTCTAGAAATATAATTTTAAATGCCTGGAAAGCTGCCAAGGATAATGCTCATGAAAGGAACAAGTGGTTCTCTGAAGCAGAATGGAGGAAACATGAAATAAGACAGGAGGCCATTATTCAATATAGAAGAAAGGCTAAGATGGGAAAGCTACCTCCTACTGCAGTGGAGCCTAGCAATTACATCCCCAAGCCATACCACTATTTTGAAAGGCAGAAAATCAAAGCAGAAGAGCTGAAGAAGAAGGACTTAAAAGGCAAGAAGCCTGCTGATGCTGCAACTGCTGAAGCCACTGTCAAAGCTCAAGTCCAATCTGGCAAGGCATTGTTATCAAAGAACTAGACCAGAAATAGATTAGGAATTGACTTGAAGATTGTTGTAATCTTTTGAATGAAATACATTTTTGTAAACCATTGAAGATGTATTAGAAAAATGTTAGAACAATATATGATAAATATATTTCATGATTGTTCTGAGAATATGTCTATTTCTTGTTTGTTCTGTAATGTTGAATGTGTATACATGTGTGAAATATTACATGTTTATGTTTACCCTGCTGTTTATAATCTGCTTTACATCATTCTGTAATTTTTAATTATGAATGGTGTATATCATTGACTAAGGGTTATGACTTCTCCAAATAGGGGGAGATTGTTGGGTACATTGGTCAAATGTACCTGATTTGAAGAAGCCTCAACCGACTCAATGATATACATCATAATGTATTTGATGAATGTTTGAGTTACTTGTGCAGGTTAAGAAATCACTGGACTGAAGCAAAAAGTTTCTAAGTCCATGTGTCGACACCCAGAGGGAAAGTGTCGACACTTAAGAAAGCTTGTGTCGACACCCAGACAAGCAGTGTCGACACTTGGAGTCATTGTGTCGACACCTGGGATGCAGTGTCGACACCAGATAGAAAGTGTCGACACTTGGAGCTGTGTCGACACTCAGTGAAGAAAAGTGCAGACAGAAAGTGTCGACACAAGGAGGTGTGTCGACACCCAGTGAAGCTGTGTCTACACCAGAAAGTGTCGACACTTGGAGCTGTGTCGACACTCAGCAAAAGTCTGCAGAGTCTAAGTACAAGTGTCGACACTCAACACAATGTGTCGACACTATGCAGAAGAGTCAGCACTTGAAGTAAGTGTCGACACTCAACACAATATGTCGACACTCAACAGAAGAGTCAACATTTGAAGTATGTGTCGACACCCAGAACAATGTGTCGACACACAGCTGAAGACTCAACACTTGAAGAAAGTGTCGACACAAGGAGCTGTGTCGACACTTAGCAAAGAAAAGAATTATCAACAAAATATTCTAAGTACAAGTGTCGACACTAAGGGAATGTGTCGACAATCAGCTGAAGTCTCAACAACAAGAAGGTGTGTCGACACAAGAAGCTGTGTCGACACTCAGCAAGATTCAACATAGAAGACTATGTGTCGACACCAAGAAGCAGTGTCGACACTTGACAGATTCAACACAAGAAGATGTGTCAACATAAAGGAGATGTGTCGACACATAGAAGAATTCAGCAAAAGCTAGAAGAACAAGTACTTGTGTCGACACTCAATTTCAGTGTCGACACATGCAGAAGAATCTGTGTCGAGACATACAAGGAGTTGTGTCGACACCTTGTAGACTTGTGTCGACACTTGCACAACATGTGTCGACACTTGGACTATAAGTGTCGACACTTAAAGACAGAAAGTCTCGACACTTACAGACAGTTAGAGATTTTCAAGAAGTGACTGGATGATTTGACAGATGCCGTTCCAGCCGGTCTACAACACCTGTCAGAGATATCAGAAGTCAGTTATGGACCGGTCCAGCCGGTTACCATGAAGAAAGCCTATAAATAGGCACCTACAGTTTACAGAAACTGTGTGTGGTTGAAAGTGGTTCAAAGTTGTTGAAGTTGTTGATCAGATTATTGTTGAAGTAATTATAGTGGTACAAAGAGAATCAACACAAGGAGATCTAGCAGTTCAAGTGCAGATCTAAGAAGTTGGAGAGAGAGGGCTCCATCCAAGAAATCAGCCTTTGGAACTAGGCTGAGAAGAAGGATTCAGATTCAGTCTGGATCTTAAGTGGCAGAGGTCAAGGAACAACTGTAGAGGATTCAGTCTTATTTAGTTCTACTCAAGAAGCTTTGAAGAAAGCTAAGTCAGGGTGAATCCAGCTGAGTTCTTCCAAGAACTCATCAAGAATCTCTCAACTCCCCACCTTTAATTCTGAGTTGTAGAGTTATTATTTGTATTACATTTTTAACTTGTAGGATCCATTGGATCTGAGTGAATTGTAAGCCTGTATTTATAAAGGCTGAGGGTAGGGCTTGTTAGCCTGAGTGTAGGAGATAGAGATCTCTGAGTGTAGGCCTTGTTGGCTGAGTGTAGGCCTTGGTTGGCTGAGTGTAGGCCTTGTGGCTGAGTGTAGGCTTTGGGATAAAGCTGAGTTGTAAGGCTTTGGGCCTGAGGTAGGAACCAATTTGGGTTCTGAGACAGTGGAGAAGTTTGGCCGAATCTAGTACACTGATAGATCGGCAAAGGGGGAAAGTGGATGTACCCATATCTTGGGGAACCACTATAAAACACTGTGTGATGTGCTGTGATTGTGCTGTGGATTAGCTGTGTATGTTTTGTTATTGCTGTTTGCTGTGCAAAAGTAGTTAGAAATCTGTGATATAACTGTTTGGCTATCAACAAAGTTAGAAAAGGATTAGGTCACCTATTCACCCCCCCCCCCCTCTAGGTGTTTAGGTACCATATCTTTCAGATGTGCAGGTTCTGTGGATAGCGCTGGAAAGCCAGGACTTGGCTCTGATTGCGGTCAGGGATAGTGTGGACTCTGCAGTTAAGCAACAGGCGGTAAACAGCAGGTCGCGGATAGCGACTAGGCGGTCTTTTCTTTGGCAACTTGGTCCGGGGTTCAGGGAGTCGCCTGCTTCAGGCGGACTGTTCCATTTGGTATCGCAGCATGTGTGGTCTGGCGGCTCGGCGACCTCGCGGTCAGGCGGCATGCAGATCGGCAGTGAAGAGCTAGCATTGGAATAAGGGGTAGTCCGCGCAGCTTGGGTTGCGGTCTGGCGACCTGGCGGACTGAGCGGACTCCACAGCATTAGTCCGGCGGCTTGTTGATTGAGTCCGCGCGGCTTGTTTTGTTTCTTGTCTTTGTAACTGTCTCTGCTCTTCTTGTTTGGTTGTTGGTGAAGCATGTCTCGCCATGTATGTCTCGCCTTGTAAAGAAGTTTGCTCTTGATCAATAAAGACGCTTGTGCTGCATGTGTTGCTGGTTGTTACTGCTTTGTTGAGATAACCCCTGCTAACTCCAAGATCCAGGAAAACGTTCAACATTATAAGTGGACGTGTCCTCCTCCGGTTTGTTGAGTTTCAACAGGATATCTGAGGTGGCTTCTGCGGGTTTGTTGAATGTTAACAATTTCTTCAAGTGCACTCTTTCTTTGCACAGGAGCACCATGAGTATAACCTGGTTGCAATAGCCTTGGTTGTCTCCCGAAAACCGGAGCATCAAATTGATGCTGGCCCGGTTGTCAACATTGGCCAACAACATTTTGGTTCCAAATAAATTTTGGGTGGTTTCTCACACCCGGGTTATACACATTGGAGAACGACATAACATGATTTTGATTATTAACAAAATTAACACTCTCTTCTATATTCAAATTTGAAAAATATGAAGATAGATCAGCAGCGGGGCACTCAAATGCATGGTGTCCGGAGTTTCCACAACTACGACATGACATAGCCAAAACTGGATCAGGGGTAGAAGTAGGTCTTGCCAGCAACATCATGTTCTTGAACAGAGCTAGTGAGGCAGCAGCTGGGGTCACCGTAGTGTTTACTTCAAAGTGTAGCCATTGAATTCCTTGGGGCATTCCTTCCGGAAGTCCGGTAGGAACTATGAGTAGCTACATCTTGCAGGATTGTAAGTGCCTCATTAGGGGTATGATTCATTAACATTCCTCCAGCAGCAGCGTCAATCATGGCATGATAGTGCGGCTCGATTGCAAAGTAAAAGATCTCCAAAAGATTATGTGGTCAGAACTCATGTTGGGGGCACTTCCTCAACAAATCCGAGAATCGCTCCCAAGTCTCAACAAGTATCTCCTTATCATTCTGCCGAAAAGAGGCTATTTCATGCCTCAAACTAAAAACCCCGTCAACCAAATGAAACTTAGCAAAAAAAGAGGGATGGCAAAGCGTCCCACATAGTAGCAGCTCCCAGCGGAATAGTATGGAGCCATGCTTTTGCCTTGTCATGCAAGGAGAACGGAAACAGTCTCAATTTCACTGTCTCATCAAAAAAGTCAGAATACCGGATGGTGCCTTAGATTTCAGAGAACTCTGCCAAGTGAAGATGAATGTCTTCAATCAGCATCCCTGAAAACTGGGCATTGTTGCAGATTATGTTTAGAATAGCTGGCTTGATCTTAAATTGATTATTAGTGATTTTTGGGCCATAGCCAGGGTACACAATCCCAATCGTCGGTGTGGTGTATTCTCGCACCATAAGGGGCCTTGGCCGAACCACATCATATTGATCGACAGCTTGCCTAAACAAAGACATGTATTCTCCACCTTGCTCATTCCCATTGTTCATAATATCACCCATTGCAGCAGCAGCGCGATAGTGCACACGAATCATCTGCTCAATCTTTGGGTCAAACTCAACAATTTTACCAGGGCCATGCCCTGCATAAATTCACAAAAAACAAAAATAAAAGACAACAACCCTTATAACAATGCTCTAAGCAAAAGATTCATACATGCTCGCGCTCCCCGACAACAACGCCAAAATCTTGATGCGCATTTGGCAAGTGCACCGGTCGCTCAAGTAATATAAAATGAGAGAATATCCTCAAGTATCGATCTCTTGAGGAACGCAGAGTGAGTACGTGATTCAATTGTTTAGAGAATTAATTATAAAGGCAAAAAGAAAATACGGGGCTTGGTTTTGGGTAGTGATTTGAACGGGAGCTACGAAATTAAAAGCGCTGGTCCCCTTCACTGCACCGCAATGATGGATGGAATTGTAGGCTAATGGAGGGAATGGGTAAGGGTCGTAAGCACCTCTTCGCAACACACACAACTAGGAATTGCTAGTGTGCCACACATATATTGGCCAGGGTGATGAGATAAAATGGGAGCGCTCCTCACACACATAAACCACAGAGCAAACACATAGACATGTTGGACAACATTAATTAAATTAGGGTTTAAACAATCATCCACAAAACATCCAAATAAATAAAGGGAATTTTACTACAAGCAAAGAGGAGGGAAGAATACAATTGATGCACAAAGACTCACCAAGGGTTCACGGTCGGAGTTGAGGGTTATCAATCCTCTTCTGAGCTCGGGCTTTGACAACCGCCTGGGGTCCAGAAGAGCCATCACCTTCTTCCACACTAACCATCTTCTTTATCAATAGTCTCGAGTCACATTCTTCGTCGGATAACTCTCCGCATGTAGCGAAAAATCTCACGAAATAAGGCTTGGATGCTTGCGAATGATATAGGAGGCCAAGAGGAAACTTGTCACAACCCACACCACATTAAAGAATATATCAGAGTAAGAGAAAATGCGCATCATAATGCTACATCATCAGTGGATAACTGCAGATGCTCAGGTTAGACTCCAACAGAACACCTTTACGAAAGATTTATTCTAAGTTCGTGAAGCTTCAGATCGCCGCCGTCAGAGCTACGGTGCTCGGAATCGGAAACTGAGCATAGATCTGGAAAGCTCTCGCCGAGATCTTCACGATCGTGGTAAGTATTTCTCGTTTTGTGGATGTTTTTTGTTAGGGTTTTCGACCATAATCTCTTTTTTGGCCAAATCCTTATAGATTCTGCTTTCTCGTGCCTTCCTTTGGCTAGATCCGTGACGTGGAGTAAATTGGAAGACTGATTGGAGTCGAAACCGAGGCAAGTGTTGTTCTTGCTCTCCCTCGTTCTCCTTTTCTTTTAAATTTTTGCCATATTTTGTGGGTTTGACATGTTTAAATTTCCTAGAAACTTGTCTTTAAATTTCTAATTTATTTTCTTGGATTGTGACGTGTGTTTCACCCAGAACCATTACTACCGATTTTTATCTCGTAGGGTGGGTAAACAAATATAGTGGTCGTGTCACTTTAGCTATTGAGTCATTTTGATCGTTGCGAGACCTTGTGGGTCCCGTTGTTTTGATCGCGCCGCACCTTCCTTAACCCTTGCAATGTCCTTATACAGTTCAAGTCGTTTGTTGACCCTCTTTGTAACCTCGTTGGGTAAGTCCTAGTTGGTAAGTGTCCTTTCGATGTGTCGGTCTCATTAAGACTCGATTTATAGTCTGTTGACCATTAGTCTATGATGAATAAAAGAAACTCTGTATATATAATTATGTAACTAAAGAAAACTCTGATGGTATGTGCGAGTTGGGTTTCTCCCTCGGCACAGTTCCTTATGGCTGAGTATGTGCGTATTATGGACCTTCATCCCCGACACATTACCTTAGCTATTGGTCTATGCGCACTGGGGTTTCACCCTCGGCATGGTGCCTTTTGGCTGGGTTTGTGCGCGTTGTGGACCATTTTTCTCGACACAGTACTCTTTCCTATTAGCTGATCAGTCTCATTTAAAATGATGAATAATATGAAAAATAAAAAAAGATGAATGTATGAACTCTTGATGTTTGACTCTCTGTTCAGTCTAGCTATTGTGATTGGCCTTTCTTTCTTAGTTAGATTTATTGTTTTGTTTCTGTTGCTCTGCTACTGACCTTTTGTTGTAGTCATCTTGTAGATTTTCATTCACCTTGAGGTTTGTTTGGTCTACCTTTACTTTTTGCACCACTTATAACTTGCTTCTGAGGTGTTCTTTTTTGAATTCCTTAGGTCCATAGTAGTAGTAGATTTAGCTGATAGAGTTGTGCTTTTGGTGCTGCGAGTTGGTGTAGCCGTTTGTTTTCACCTCAGAGCATTGAGGTGGTTGTCTTTGTTTAGACTTGTCAGATTTTCCTATGAGTTAGTGTCAGTTATTGGCGCCCATAGTCTTAGAATTTTCTGTGTTAGACTACTTGCTGATTTTACTGCAGTTACTTTTGATAGTTTGATACTTGCTCTCTGGGAAGGATTTATGTTAGCATGCATATAGTTACTTTTAAGTATACAAAACTGCATTCTGAAATATTGACATGACATAACTTTTTAACTGCAAAACATACTACTTTTAAGCGCTATAAAAGTCTTTTTTTATTTATATTAAATGTAGAAGTCACATCATCATTACATTATGCTAGACTTTCATTTTCAAATAGGATAATAAATGGATCAAACTAATTATTTTCCACTGTGTAAACTTATATATTTTCTCACCTATGAACTAGTGATTCACTAGACCGAGGGACACGGTTAGTAAACTCAAAGAACTTATGTATTTTTGAACTTAATTTCATAAGTCTTTTATTGTTGGGTATTGTATCCACACTAACCCAGATTTGATGACGTCACCCTTAAACTAAGATGAATTAAGTTGTATTTGATTCTTTGTTTGAGTTATGTGTTTGCAGGAATTCTTATGGGAAGTGTAGACCAATGTCAGTCTACAATGGGTCACCAAACACAGGACCATACAATGTAATCCCTCATTGTGTGCTCCAAGTGTTGACTAATGTGTATCCTCTCTATTGGGACACACTTCATATTCAAGCTCTAGGACTATGTGAAAAGACTTGATGCTGGTCATCCCTTAGTAGAAGAAGAAATTCTGTCAAGAAAATTTTCCTAAGTAAAGTACTCGAGTAGTTCTTTACTTACTCGAGTAAGTTACTGAGTTCATACTCGAGTAATAGTACTCCTACTTGAGTAGTTAAGATATATCCTGAGTAGTCAATTATGGCTCTAGAGTAGTTAAGACAACTACTCGAGTAGTATCTTTTCTCCTCTCGGGTTTTACAGAAATTATCTTCTCAAATATTTCAAAGTTAAATACTCGAGTAGTCATCTTATATACTCGAGTAGTTCTATCTTCTGTCTCGAGTAGTTGAATTCTAACTCTCGTGTAGTTCCATTTATCTCGAGTAATCTAAGTCATGTACTCGAGTAGTTCATCTACTACTCGAGTAGTCCAGTGTTTATACTCGAGTAATCCAGAATTCCATTCCAGAAAATTTCTCTAAGTGAATTACTCGAGTAGTCATCTTCATATACTCGAGTAGTTCTATTTGTCTCGAGTAGTTCTATTTGTCTCGAGTAGTTCAACTTCTATACTCGAGTAGTCAGTTTTCCTGTTCTAGAAATTTTCTAAGTCTATGACTCGAGTAGTTTCTTATATACTCGAGTAGTTCATTCTTATATACTCGAGTAATCTACTCCACCTCTCGTGTAAGTACTTAGGTACTCGAGTAGCTGATTTCTTGAATTTTTATTTACTCGAGTAGTTGACTCCATGTACTTGAGTAATGATCTCATTCCCTCTCGAGTAGTTTTTTCTCATGTACTCGAGTAGTCATCTTCTACCTACTCGAGTAGTGATGCATGTACTCGAGTAGTCTGTTATATCTCGAGTATTTTACTTTGACTTTTTCGAAAATTCTTTAAGTCCAATCTAGCGGTGTTATTCATAAACGTTAACGTGATTGGTCCACGTGTCTCTCATAATGACTCAATTAAGTCTGATCTTCTCCTCTCCTATAAAAGGGCTTGTCTAAACCGACAAACCCTAACAATTCTAAATTTTAAGAAGATTATTTTTTAAGAAGTTTTTGCAGCCGCTTTCTGTCTCCTCTCACTCTCCAAGAAACGAAATGCTCCGCCGCCGCCGTCGTAGATTCCCGACCGACTAGGGTTTTCATTTTCAGAGGATTCATATTAAGAAGATTTTACAGATCGAGATTTTTGCTCAACTCTTCATCGTCTATTCGATTGTGTAAAAGTCAAGAAGATTCAGATCTAATTTTGCCGAGATTCTCTTCACCTATCTGATAAAGCCGAAAAGTCTAGAAGAAGATCCTGGCCAATTACTTGTAGATCTGACAAGATTCATTGTTTGTATTTCTATACAATTTTATTTCATTATTGTAGGAGAAGTTTTCCCCGAGTGTAGGAGTTTTTCAACTCTGAGATTGTAGGAAGTTTCATCTTCTGAGTGTAGATCCGTTTTATGGATCGAGTTTGTAGGAACGTTGTTCCGAGGGTAGGATTGATTTTCAATCCAAGATAGTGGAGTCGCCGAGTCTAGTGTATTGCTAGATCGATGAGACAAAGTGGATGTACCCATGGTTGGGGAACAACTATAAATATTGCCTCGTCTGTGTTTGATTGGTAGATAGATCCGTGCATTGGTTTGTAATTTTTTATTCCGCAAAAAGACACACATCTCACCTATTCACCCCCCCTCTAGGTGATTTAAGTAGGCAACTATAAACTTTCAAATGGTATCAGAGTGAGGTTGATCATTAAAAGGTTAACACCTTGATCAGATCCTTCAATATTTGTCTTTTGAGATCTACCAAAAATGGACAAGGCTAAAGATTTTGCCAAGCTTCCTTTGTGCACCAAAAATAATTTTCCCATGTGGAAAGAGAGAATCAAGTTCTTTATGGAAGCTGTGGATCCAAGGATCTTCATGATAGTTGAAGAAGGTCCTTACATTCCCATGACAGTCTCCACTATAGATCCAACTAAGAAAGTCCCAAAAAACCTTATGGATCTAGATAAGGATGAGATTGCACTTGTCTCATTGGACAAAAAGACAAAAATTATTATAGCAAGTGCAGTCGATGATTCAATTCTACAAAACCTGATTCACTGCTAATCTGCAAAGGAGATGTGGCAGTCACTAGTTACCTTAATGGAAGGTATAAAAGAAGTGAGGGATGATAGAAGAACCCTTCTTAGTCAGAAGTATGAAGCTTTCATACAAGGAAACAAAGATACCATTATTGACACCTTTGAGACCATCTTCAAGATAGTGAATGAGCTAAGGGTCTATGGCAGAGTTTTCACTAATGGAGAATTAAACGATAAGTTATTGAGATCCCTAACTAAGGAATGGGATAACAAGGTCTGTGCATAAGGGAGTTTGAAAAACTGGTCGAGACAGACCCTCAGAATCTCTTCGGGAAGCTTATGTCATATGAGCTTCAACTCAACACTAGAAATGCTGAAGAAGAGAAGAGCAGGTCTGCATTCAAAGAGAAGTCTGTTGCTTTAAAGGCAGACACCTCTAAGAAGACAAAGGTTGTTTCTCCTACTCCAGCACCAGAAGTTAGTGAAGAAGAAACCTCAGAGCCAAGTACCTCAGGCTCTAAACTATCAGAAGGAGAGTTCTCACTACTCTCGCGACAGTTCAAGAAATTCTTGAACAAGAAGAAGCAATGGAAAGGCAAGGATGCCTCCTATAGAAGATCATGACATAATGGTGATCAGCAAAGAAAAGGCTCAAGTAGCGATGACAGGTACACTTCTAAACAGAACAAACATGTTTCTACCGATATTATTTGCTATTGTTGTAATAAGCTAGGACACATCATCGCTGACTACCCTCACAAGAAGAAGGAGGGTGGTAGAAGAGAGGAAAAGAAGTCCTTATACAACAAGAAGAGGACAGAGAAGAGCTTGATGGACAAAAAGGGCAAGACTCTTAGTGACTCTGACTCATCTGAGTCAAGTGAAGAAGAATAAGCCTATTTTGGGCTCATGGCTCAAACTGATGATGAACAAGAGCCCCAGTTCAATGAGAAGGTAAACTATCACACTCCTCTTTCTGATTCTGAAGTTTCTGAACATGATTGTGAGGATAGCTCTTCTGTCGATGAGTCAGAACTCATGACCCAATATAAGGAGTTAATCATGGCTTACAACAAATGTCGCCGAGTCATGAAAACTCAGGCTAAAGAGATAAAGTATCTCAAAGGTTAAGAGAGCGCCTTGAGAGAGAAAGTCTCAAAGACTGACTCGCTCGAAGAAAACTTCAATAATGATATTAAAGAATATAAGAAAGCTCTTGAGCACCTCGATCTTAAAGAGAAAATCATCAAAGAGTTGGAAGAACAACTCGTCGCTGAAAAGAAACTTGTTGAAAGTTTCTCAAAGCCTAAGACTATTCTTCCATTCGTTGTTGAATTCTCAGCTAAGGCCAAGGGTGCTGGACTAGGTCATGAAGAAGCTCCTAGTAAGTCTTCTAGGAGAAACAAGACTCAACGGAAGAATAAGGCCTCCAAAAAGGCCTTAGCCAAAGAGAAGGGGAAAGCCCCTCAAGATCAGACCACGTTCAAAAAGGTTATATTTCCTTCAAACGAGTTTGATCTTGACTCATCCTACAGACACTTTGGTAGGCCTACTTATGTAGAGCCAAAGTCCCGTTATCAAGGATGGACTCGCCCCAGAAACTTTGGCAAAAGTGTCTTTAAGGAACCTTATGAAGAAGTGATTCTTCAGAGCTATGGCTCTTTTACTCATGGTCACAACTTCAAGAAGGCACCAAAGGCAAAGCCTGTTGTAGAAAAGCCAATGAAGGAGAAGAAAACATGTGATTGTAATCATTATGAAGCTTCTTCCTCCAAGAATGTTGCCCCTGCTAGACCACAATTCCAAAGGGTCAAGCAGGAGAACATAAGGTAAAGATACAACGGATTTGGCTGTTGGTGTTGTGGCAAAATTGGTCACTTTGCCATTGATTGCTGGTTTAATCCCAGAAATGTTGCAAGCCCACATGTTGGAAATATGAGGAAGACCACTTCTAATGCTAATATTCGTAGGGGTAGTGTTCTAACCTGAGACCAAGGACCCAAACGTATTTGGGTTCCAAAGGGAAACTGATTGTGATTGTAGGTATGTCCAAAGGCCACCAAAACGCCAATCTGGTATTTGGATAGTGGATGCTCTCGGCATATGACCGCGACAAGAAGCCTAATCCAGAACTTTACTCCAGTCGTGAACGGACCGAAGGTCATCTTTGGAGGTTCAGACCGTGGAATCACTAAAGGCTACGGTATGATTACAAGCGGTAATGTATCCTTCTCAGATGTGGCTTACGTTGAAGGTTTGGAACATAACCTTATAAGCATAAGCTAACTTTGCGATACAGGATACAAAGTTGAGTTTCACGCTGATAAGTGCTTGATAAAATCTGTTGACAATATGAAAACAATTTTATCTAGCACTCGAAGCAGAAATATATTTTGCTTGAATTTCATTTGTATAGATTTTTCGACACCAGTGTGTTTTTTAGCAAAAGATAGTGCGTCTCTTGGTGACCAATGACACAAGAGACTAGCACATATTAATTTCAAAACTATTAATAAATTATTTTCAATGAACTTAGTACGTGATGCCCCAAATGTTAAGTACGTCAAATATAGACCGTGTCATGCATGTGTAAAAAGCAAGCAAACAAGGGCTACCTTTAAAAGCATTATTGGCAAGGATTCTAATAGATGTCTTCATCTACTACATATGGACTTGTTTGGTCTACTGCAAATTAGAAGTTTGGGAGGTAAGGATTATACATTAGTAATTGTTGATGATTACTCGTGCTTTGTGTGGGTTTTCTTTCTGAAACACAATTCAGATACCTTCGACATCTTTGCTAATTTTGTCAGGTAAATTCAGAATGAGTACAATTGCTCCATAGTCAAAATCAGAAGTGACAATGGAACATAGTTCAAGTTTGGGGCCATGACAGAATTTTGTGAAAGCTTAGGTATCTTTCATGAGTTTTCCTCTCCTCGTGCTTCACAACAGAATGGAGTGGCCGAGAGAAGGAATAGAACACTCATAGAGGCCTGTAGGACCATGTTGAGTGATGCTTCACTTCCGGAATATTTTTGGGCTGAAGCCGTCAACACTGCATGCCACGTGCAAAATCGAGCTCTCATAAACAAAAAACCACGATAAGATACCTTACAAACTTCTGAAGGGCAGGAAACCGACAGTCTCATATTTTAGAATTTTTGGTTGTAAATGCTTCGTGCTAAACAATGGCAAGTATCATACTACTAAGTTTAGCGAAAAGAGTTTTGAAGGTATTTTTGTAGGTTATAGTAGCCATAGTAAGGCATACATGATATTTAATAGAAAAACCCTGGTCGTGGAAGAATCGATACATGTTGTATTTGATGAGATGAGTTTGCTGCAAAGCAACTCTTCTAGTGTGCTTATTGAAGATGCAAGTGCAAAGCTGAAAGAAATTAGCTTGGATGGACCCTCCGAAGATAAAGGTGAAAAGTTCATCAAGATCACCGCTCCAACGCCTATTGGAGAGGCTGATGATCATGATTGAGAAGTCATCCAAGATGAAGAAGTCACTCCGGTGATAGAAGACAATCTAGATGCAAGGACTCTAGAGCTAAGACATCTGAAGGATCACCCCATGGACCAAATCATAGGAGATCCCCGGAATGGTGTCAGAACTCATAGAGGTACAACTAATGAGAATCTATATTTAAGTTTTCTCTCACAGGTTGAACCAAAGAAGTTTGAGGAAGCAAACTCAGACACATTGTGGATAATGGCGATGGAAGAAGAACTAAACCAGTTCAAGTGCTGCAAAGTATGGAAGCTTGTTCCAAGACCCAAAGGTAAAAACGTCATTGGGACAAAATGGGTCTACAGGAACAAGATGGACGAGGATAGAATGATTATAAAGAACAAGGCCAGACTTGTCCCAAAAGGCTATCATCAAGAAGAAGGAATCGACTTTGACCAGACATGTGCTCTAGTGGCAAGGATGGAGGATATAAGGTTATTCCTAGCATATGCTGCACTCAAAGGCTTCACTGTCTGCCAGATGGACGTGAAGTTTGCCTTCCTTAATGGTGATATAAAGGAAGAGGTGTATGTAGAACAACCTCCAGTTTTCGTTGATTCAAACTTTCCTGATTATGTTTACTTACTGCATAAAGCGTTATATGGCCTGAAACAAGCTCCTCGAGCTTGGTATGAGACGTTGTCTAGCTTTCTACTTGAGAACAAGTTCACAAGGGGAAAGATAGACAAGACATTACTTCTTAGGGAAATTAAAGGCAAGATTTTACTAGAGCAAATCTATGTCGACGACATTATTTTTGGCTCTACTGATGACAACCTCTGCAAGAAGTTTTCAAAACTTATGCAAGGGAAGTTTGAAATGAGCAGTATGGGCGAGCTGAAGTATTTCTTAAGGCTTCAAGTGAAACAGTCTAAAGATGGAATTTTCATATCACAGACCAAGTTCACTAAAGAGCTGATTAAGAAATTCGAAATGAAGAATGCAACCTCGATGAGGACTCCAATGGGTTCAACTATGTCTCTAGATAAGGATGAAAAAGGGAAACCTTTTGATGAAACCAAGTACAAAAACATAATTGGATCCATGCTCTACCTTACGGCAAGTAGACCTGACATAATGTTCTCAACATGTGTCTGTGCTAGATTTCAGGTGAACTCTAAGGAATCTCACTATGCTGCTGCAAAGCGGATTTTAAGATACCTTAAAGGTACACCGAATCTTGGCTTATGGTACCCAAGAAGTAATGACAGCGAACTAATAGGTTTTTCAGATGCAGATTTTGTAGGGAGCAAAGACGACAGGAATAGCACTTCCGGGACATGTCAATTCTTTGGAAGAATACTTATCTCCTGGAGTAACAAGAAGCAAAACTGTGTGGCAATCCCAACGGCTGAGTCAGAGTACATCTATCCAGGCAGTTGATGTACACAGTTACTTCAGATAAAGAATCAGTTTGAGGACTACAACATGAAGTTTGAAAAGATTCCATTGTTTTGCGACTCTTCCAGCGCAATAGCAATAGCCAATAACCTAGTCTCGCACAGCCGGACAAAGCATATAGAGCTAAGATATCACTTCATCCGGGAGCATGTGGAGCATGGGGACATAGACCTTCAATATGTCCCTACAGATAGGCAAATTGCAGACATTTTCACGAAGCCGCTGGACGAGACCAAGTTCTCGTTCTTCAAAACAGAACTTGGGATGCTCAACAAAGAAGACTAGAGAAGATGGATTTTCAAGAAGGCTCAAGGTTCAAAGATGGAATTGGACAAAAGAGCTGAAGCAACCAAGGTGAAGATTTGTAAAGAAGTTGGACTCTTCAAAGAAGCTGCTATTACCAAGTTATCTATTGAAGTCAGAAAGGGGTAGAAATTGGTAAAAGAATATCTAGAAAATTTTCATAGTTCTTATGCTTTCTCACACCGCTTTATATACTTAGCATTCTTTTTATGTCCATAATTCAACTTAGTGTAAAGGGTTCTGCCTTCTACAAATAGGGGGAGATTGTTAGGTATTGTATCCACACTAATCTAGATTTAATGAAGTCACCCTTGAACTAAGATGAATTAAGTTGTATTTGATGCTTGGTTTGAGTTATGTGTTTGCAGGAATTCTTATGGGAAGTGTAGACCAATGTCAGTCTATAATGAGTCACCAAACATAGGACCATACAATATAATCCCTCATTGTGTGCTCCAAAGTGTTGACTCATGTGTAGTTTATCTATTGGGATACACTTCATATTCAAGCTCTAGGACTATGTGAAAAGACTTGATGCCGGTCATCCCTTAGTAGAAGAAGAAATTCTGCCAAGAAAATTTTCCCAAGTAAAGTACTCGAGTAGTTCTTTACTTACTCGAGTAAGTTACTGAGTTCATACTCAGTAATAATACTCCTTCTCGAGTAGTTAAGATATATCCCGAGTAGTCAATTATGGCTCTCGAGTAGTTAAGACAACTACTCGAGTAGTTTCTTTTCTCCTCTCGGGTTTTACAGAAATTATCTTCTCAAATTTTTCTAAGTTAAATACTCGAGTAGTCATCTTATATACTCGAGTAGTTCTATCTTCTGTCTCGAGTAGTTGAATTCTAACTCTCATGTAGTTCCATTTATCTCGAGTAATCTAAGTCATGTACTCGAGTAGTTCATCTACTACTCGAGTAGTCCAGTGTTTATACTCGAGTAATCCAGAATTCCATTCCAGAAAATTTCTCTAAGTGAATTACTCGAGTAGTCATCTCCATATACTCGAGTAGTTATATTTGTCTCGAGTAGTTCTATTTGTCTCGAGTAGTTCAACTTCTATACTCGAGTAGTTAGTTTTCCTATTCCAAAAATTTTCTAAGTCTATGACTCGAGTAGTTTCTTATATACTCGAGTAGTTCATTCTTATATACTCGAGTAGTATTTCTTATACTCGAGTAATCCACTCTACCTCTCGTGTAAGTACTTAGGTACTCGAGTATGTTATTCTTGTTACTCGAGTAGCTGATTCCTTGAATTTTTATTTACTCGAGTAGTTGACTCCATGTACTCGAGTAATGATCTCATTCCTTCTCAAGTAGTTTTTTCTCATGTACTCGAGTAGTCATTTTCTACCTACTCGAGTAGTGATACATGTACTCGAGTAGTCTGTTATATCTCGAGTATTTTACTTTGACTTTTCCAAAAATTCTTTAAGTCCAATATAACGGTCTTATTCATAAACTTTGGCGTGATTGGTCCACGTGTCTCTCATAATGACTCAATTAAGTCTAATCTTCTCCTCTCCTATAAAAGGTCTTGTCTAAACCAACAAAACCTAACAATTCTAAATTTTAAGAAGATTATTTTTAAGAAGTTTTTGCAGCCGCTTTCTGTCTCCTCTCTCTCTCTCTCCAAGAAATGAAATCTACCGTCGCCGCCGTCGCAGATTCCCGACCGGCTAGGGTTTTCATTTTCAGAGGATTCAGATTAAGAAGATTTTATAGATTTAGATTTCCGCTCAACTCTTCATCCTCTATTCGATCGTGTAAAAGTCAAGAAGATTCAGATCTGATTTTGCCGAGGTTTTGTTCACCTATCTGATAAAACCAAAAAGTCTAGAAGAAGAAGATCCTGGCCGATTACTTGCAGATCTGACAAGATTCATTGTTTGTATTTCTATACAATTTTATTTCATTATTGTAGGAGAAGTTTTCTCCGAGTGTAGGAGTTTTTTTAACTCTGAGATTGTAGGAAGTTTCATCTTCCGAGTGTAGATCCATTTTGTGGATCGAGTTTGTAGGAACATTGTTTCAATGGTAGGATTGATTTTCAATCCGAGATAGTGGAGTAGCCGAGTCTAGTGTATTGCTAGATCGGCGAGGGAAAGTGTATGTACCCAAGGTTGGGGAACCACTATAAATCTTTCCTCGTCTGTGTTTGATTGGTAGATAGATCTGTGCATTGGTTTGTAATTTTTTATTGCGCAAAAAGACGTAGATCTCACCTATTCACCCCCTCTAGGTGATTTAGGTAGGCAACTATAAACTTTCATTTACATAAAATAAATGTGAAGACTTGGTTGCATGTACGTCTGCAGTTGTCCCATGCATGGTATGGCATCACAGGGCGTATTTTCTCTTACTCTGACATATTATTAAAATACGGATAAAATGCGGGTTGTGACAGCTATCACGTCTATTGGGCCCTCGGTGGACATTATGAAAGGTTAAAAAAACTAAGTACCAAGCTGTTCCCACTGTCAGGCTCTCACCTAGCTGTCAGGTTTGTTGGGCCCTTGGTGGACATTGTGAATGGTTGAAAAACTAAGTCCCGAGTTGTTCCTGCTATCAGGCTCTAACTTAGCTGTCAGGTCTGTTGGGCCCTTAATAGACATTGTGAAAGGTTGAAAAAACTAAGTCCCGAGTTGTTCCCACTATCAGTCTCTCTCATAGCTGTCAGGTCTGTTGGGCCCTCGTTGGACATTGTGAAAGGTTAAAAACTAAGTCCAGAGCTATTCCCGCTATCAGGCTCTCACCTAGCTGTCAGGTTTGTTGGGCCCTCGTTGGACATTATGAAAGCTTAAAAAAACTAAGTCCCAAGCTTTTCCCACTGTCAGGCTCTCACATAGCTGTCAAGTCTATTGGGCACTCAGTGGACATTGTAAAAGGTTGAAAAACTAAGTCCCGAGCTATTCCCACTGTCAGACTATCACCTAGCTGTCAGGTTTGTTGGGCCCTCGGTGGATATTATGAAAGGTTGAAAACTAAGTCCCGAGCTGTTCCTGCTATTAGGCTCCCAACTTGCGGTCGGGTCTGTTGGGCCCTTTATGGATATTGTGAAAGGTTAAAAACTAAGTCCCAAGTTTTTCCCGTTGTCAGGCTCTCACCTAGAAGTCAGGTCTGTTGGGCCCTCGATGGACATTATGAAAGGTTGAAAAACGAAGTCTCGAGTTGTTCTCTCTATCGGGCTCTCACCTAGTAGTCAGGTATGTTGGGCCCTCATTGGACATTATGAAAGGGTGAAAAAACTAAGTCCCAATCTTTCCCTACTATCAGGCTCTCACCTAGATGTCAGGTCTGTTGGGCCCTCGGCAGACATTGTGAAAGGTTTAAAAACTAAGTCCTGAGCAGTTCCCGCTTTTAGGCTCTCACCTAGCAGTCAGGTTTGTTGGGCCCTCATTGGACATTATAAAAGGTTGAAAAAACTAAGTCCCTAGTTGTTCCTGCTATCAGGCTATCACCAAGTTGTCAGGTCTGTTGGGCCCTCGGTGGAAATTGTGAAAGGTTTAAAAACTAAGTCCCAAACTACGCTTTCAGGATCTCAACTAGCTGGCAGGTCTATTGAGCCCTTGGTGGACATTGTGAAAGGTCGAAAAATTAAGTCCCGAGTTGTTCCCGCTGCCAAACTCTCATCTAGCTGGCAGGTCTGTTAGGCCCTCAGTGAACATTGTGAAAGGTTGAAAAACTAAGTCCCGAGTTGTTCCCTCTATCAGGCTCTCACCTAGCTGTCAGGTCTGTTGGGACCTCTGTGGACATTATGAAAGGTTGAAAAAACTAAGTCCCGAGCTATTCCCGTTGTTAGGCTCTCACCTAGCTGCCAGGTCTGTTGGGCCCTTAGTGGATGTTAAAGGCTTCAGGGGGTAGTTTCTCCTAGAATGACGACGTTAATTTAGAGGACATGCCTCTCTCGCAGGCCTCTCTCGACAGAACACTCCCGACAGGATCCTCTCGACAAGGTTTACTAGACAAACCTACTTAGCAGACCAGCCCCGCAGAGTAAGGGGTCAAGGCCGTCTCCCTCCAAACACGGTTCATGAGCGCGAGTTGTCATTGACACTGCGGTCACCACCTAAGAGCCTAAGGTGCGTGTGAATGAGCGAAAGTGTTTGCGAATAACTAAAAGCGAAAGACATTTAACAAAGAGCAGCAGTCATCCCTACAGAAATAAAAGAAAGTAATATGCCCAAAAATAATCTTTTATGTGTACACAAATACATTAGGGGTCTTACCCATCACATGTATTTCAAAGAAGAAAGGAAAAGCACAAGTAAAAATAAGAGGCAGAAGGTCTTTAGGAAGAGTCGTTGGACTTCTCACTAGGGGATCCTTCGCTCAAAAGTGCGTCAAGGCCACCCTAACATTGTGGATCACCCTCGACTTCGGGCATGTCAATTGGGGTGAACAGCCATGGCAGGACGCTGCGTGCGTGAGCCTCTCGCCTTTCTAGTATAGTAGCCCGACATCTCGAAGCACCTCGATTGTGTGCTTGGCCTCCCCTGGGCATTCTCCTGCATCATCACTTTGATTTCATAGTTGTTGTATTGATGCCTTTAAATATTTTTGTCCGGGGGAGATGGAAGGAGGGTTTCTTGCAGGCGCTTGTTCTCGACCTTCTGCCCCGAGACCTCGGTCTCAAGGCTCATCACCAGCATGCGCAATGACTCGGCATTCTCAGGGTCCTGATAAAGGGGGATTATAATAAGTTAGCTGGAAGTGAGGCAAAACTACGAATGGGTAACAAATGAGTCAATCAACCCTTGCAATGGGCGACTAGTGAGAAGTGCCTCGGAGGCCACCAGTTGGCGCTTCAGGGAAGTCACCTCTACTATGGCGAGATCCCAGGACTTTTGAAACTTATTTAGGTTCCGTTCATGGTTGAGGCTCCGGTGCCACGCCATGTGTGCGAGCTCAAGGGCAAGTAGCTGGGCCCGCGGAGTCTCATACGCAAGGGTCCGAGTTGACTCCTTGTCATAGCGGCTGGCATCTTCCCACCTATACAATCCATAGGCGAGTGTGAAGGCCTCGTCGTTGGTAGAATCTTGCTCCATCCACGTTGGTAGGAGAATCAATATGGAGGCACTGTTAGCCTCAGGATCCCACTGGAGAAGAGGCTGGCCCGTCTCGTCCTGGTGCCTCTAGCTGAGGACAAAGTTTCGGTTCCCTCTCGGCACTGGTCCCTCGGGAGCCTTCTCCACGATGGCAGCAATCTTGGCGGTAGTACTCGTCATGCCCATCGCAGGCGGGGTCTTAGAGGGGCTTCGACGGCGAACTTACCCTTGTCTAGTGTGGATGTTTTGGTCTTCTTGGAGGATGTTGAGGGAAGAGCATCCGGTTTTTGATTCTAGGCACTCGGCAGGGACGAGGTACCCAACTCCTCCCAGCAGGCCAAGACCGCCGATTGAGCTAGAGATAGGCCAGGGGCTAGAGCCCTGGTTTCCTCATATGACTAGTGGAGAGGGATTTCTTACTCACCTACGCGGATAGTAAGGATCATCTTTGTTGAATCCCAAGGCAACAACCTAAAGGGAGGGACGGAATGATACCTTCTTCGGTGAGGACTTGTAGAAGGGAGACAAGGTCCTGCCGCAAGAACTTGACATCGAAGTTCTTGGTTCCGAAGAATGCGAGAAGGGTGATCTCGTGCCCCCCAAGAGTGAGAGGCTTGTAGGTCGCCTCGTCATATTGGACGGGAGAGAGGGGCACGTTGCCTCAGTTCTTGGAAATGAAAATGAACTTCTGGGGCTAGTGGTGGTTCTTGTTGGCAAGGCTGCTCGTCTTGATCGTCTGTCCCGAAAAGAAGACGACCCCGCTCTTGGCTCGGAAGTTGAACAGCTTCCGGAAGACCGAGAGGTTGAACTCGATCCTTTCTGCGCGCATATAGCAGGCGAATGCTACCAGAAGAGTGACAAAGTTCGGGTTGAGTTGTGCGGGAACAACTCTAAAGTATTGGAGGGTTTGGCGCACCTCTGGCCAAAGGGGGAGATAGAACCCCACCTAAAACTGTTCCAGGGGGATGGCGAGCTTCCCTTCAGTAGGAAATTGATTTTGCCTTGACCCTCGGGATGCCGCACGACGAACCCTGGCAGGACGTAATTAATTGGCAACTGTAGAAAAGTATTCCTCCTCGGTCAGCTTGCAGGGGGAAATCATGGTGAATAAAGCCTTGCGCGCATCGAGTCCGACCGTTTATCTCTCCCAGCATTTTGCGAGTGTGCGAGGGAAGTTAGGTTTGCGTAGGCACGAGACGTCGAAAGTTGTGAGTGCGTGAGAAGATGACTAAGACCCGAAATCAAATGATAGTAAATGTGATGGGTGAGCCGACCTATTTATAGAAAAATTTTGGCAATCATGAGGTTTTCCCCAGGCGGCGGGTGCGGATAGCATTTTTTAATATTCTAGCGCATCATAATTCGCCCGACCCCGCCGTCGCTTCTTACCTACAAATGGTGAAATCCTCTGGAACGGATCCCGGGTAAGCGAAAGGCATAACGCAATGAGTACAGGAAAGGAAGTATGACATTCAGCAGAAAAAGTTCATTGTGTAAGGCAAGAGCATTATTAAAGATACAGAAGGCCACTCGCCAGGCAAGTGCAAACTTAAATATTAACTTAAAAATTTTATTACTTGGCAATGCGAAAAGGGTACAGTTTGTGAAAGATCGTTAGGAAGATAGGGTAAGAAAAGGTGGGACCTAACGAGCTCAGTACTGGACACATTGTCGACGGTCCCGACCTCACCTCCTCGACCTAGAAGGCACTCACGGGTAGTAGTAGGCGCTCACAGTCGTGAGCTCCTGGTTTACAAGTGCATCTGATCCCGGGCTCGCGCAATGTGTCTTTCGGGAGAGGTCTCCTCACACCCGCCTCCCTGCCGCTCCATCCCCCTGATGTGATGCGAGTAGTCCCTCTCGAAGATGCCCAACCTACATTCAGCTGCAACCTGGTGTACTTTCGTCTGATGAGAGACTTCTCCCTGCATCCAGATCAGTTTCTCCAGGACCTCTACCATCCTCTCCTTAAGTGTCTAAGCATTTCCGTGATCAACAAGAATGTTTGCGGTCTTGCTGGGATATGGTGGGGGGGCAAGAACTCCTCCTCATCGGCAACAGGAGCCGCCGCCGAGGTGTCCTAGTAGCCTGGCGGGAAGTTTCGGCCACTATCAGGATAAATTTCAAGCGAGAATGGGAGGGTTCAGTCATTTACCTGGCGTAGGGATGGCGCTCCCGCCTAGTGGCTGGCAGGAAGGACCAGGTCTTCCCTCGAAAGATCCCGCAAAGAGCTGTTGACCTTTTTTCTCCCATCCCAGACAGATTTGTGTTTGTCCCGGCGGGTGGATCCCGGCCAGTTGGGAGGCGACGAGTTCCTTCCCGGTTCTTTTGGGATCTCGACAACTTGGGGTCTTGGGTGTTGGACTGACCGGACTTGTAGTCCTAAAGGGAGGAGCTGCAAGAAGCAGTATAAGTGGAAAGTTATGAGTTAAGGAGTGCGAGAAGGTAACCATCAGTCATACCTGGAGTGGCTATGGTTTCGGCCAGGGCAACTTGGGAGGCAGTCTCCAGATCCGGCTGTTCGCTCCCTTCGGGGAGCCAGGGTGTCTCGGCATTCACCGGGGGAACGCCAGCATCGCACTCTGGCATTGGCTCCTGCAAATAGACTTGTGGCTCAGTTCAACATTGCCATTTTTTGGGATTTTTACCAGGATGGTGGTAAGTAAAATACCTCCGCTAAGATGGCGAGGTTCTCACGATTGGGGTTAGGGGTCGGAGAAGCAGACTCGTCTACCGCAGGGTTCCACCGAATCATCTTCGACCTTTTCGGTCGGTAGGGTGTGAAAGTGATATCAGATATGCTCTGATACCAATAGAAAGTGATGCCTAAGATGCTGAGGAATTGATTTAACTAACTCTATAGGAGGGGAGTATTTTAAAAACTTTAAGTTGTTTTTACATCGGATTTAAAATAGGTGATATATATATATATATAGGGCATATACTGTGTGAGCAATCCTAAGGTACGGGCGTACGGATAAGGGAATTTGGGGGTCAAGATGGTCTCAAAATGAAACTTGATCACATTGAAAGTTGTAGATCTCGGCGAGACAAACAACTTTCATGTTGATCACGTTTTGATTTGAAGCCGTCTTGGCCTTCGATTTTGGCCTCGAAATCGCGGTTGGCGAGAGTGCTACAGTAAAGGCTCTCGCCTCCCGCGATTTCGAGGCCCAAATCGAAGGTCAAGACGGCTTCAAATCAAAACGTGATCAACATGAACGTTGTTCATCTCGTCGAGATCAACAACTTTCATGTTGATCACTTTTCGTTTTGAGACCATATTGACCCCCAAATTCCCTTGCACGTACGCCCTGTACATTAGGATTGCCCATATATTATATATCTTTATTATATAAACCGATATGCATATCTCAAAGGCACACCATGCTTTCAATATTATCCATACGATCATCTTTTAATCAAAGGTCACGATGGACTTTATAAAAGCCACGGATTGTCTATTGTAAAAACCATGGATCCTCTTGGTAAATTCCTGTGCACCGTCAATTTCTGTTTGATGGAACGCTAATAACCGCACGATAGCTAAACCTAAACCAATTTCACTCTCCCTCTATCAAAACAGTCGAAAGCTGCCGCTTCTGTGTCGTCATGTCGCCATCGTCGCAGACTGAAAGCCGCAGGTCATCTAGGTCATATTCTCCCGCACGATAGCGCCAACAGAGTTACCATCTTATTCCTCCTCATGGTATGCTTCCTTTTTCTTCCTACTCACCACGGTATGCTTGGGCCGGGATCTTGAAAGCTCCCGACACGGTATGCTCTGTAGAGGAGCTTTTTACAGAGTTACCCATCTTCCTCCTCCTCACGGTATATGGATTGAAAAATATTGGGTAACTCTGTATATCGTGCCTTTGAGATACGGACGGAGAATACACCCAAGAAAATGGAAGCACAGTAACATATTGCGTAACTCTGTATGCTCTGGTTGTTATCGTGTTTCCATTTTTGGGTATGCTTCCTACAGAGCATAACTCTGCCGGGTTTCTACCAGAGCATACCTTCGACTTCTCTTTCGACAGAGCATACCGTGAAACAGTAGCCGCACGGTTTAGATAGCTCCTCTACCATCCCGGCCCAAGCAAATTAGTTCAATATCTGTAGATTTCGTTCGCACAGTTTTCTGAAGCTCCTCTACCAAGCTTTCTACATTTTCTTACTCCTCGCGGTATGCTTCCATTTCTCTCTACAGATCCTGCACAAATCTTCGATTTCTCTCTATAGATCTTGCAAACCACCCTTTCTCGCCATGTATGCTTCCATTCCTCACCATAGGATTTTCAAGTTTTTTTAATCAACCACTCTTCTGATGTGCAGGTGGATGAGTATGAAAGAGAAGTCGGTTGTTCAACTTTGGGACTTCTTCTAAAATCTAGGTGTGGACTGCAGGTCTCAGTCGGTTGTTCCACTCCTCGCAACTTTGTTCTTTTGCGGTGACTTTCTTTTATTTCTGCATGCAAATTATTTTTGCCAGCAGAACTGTTCTCCTGTTTTCTTTTTGTTTGTTTTAATAAATCAGTATTATTGTGGTTGTTTTTGTGTTTGCATAATCAGTAATATAGTTTTCTGTCTGACCGAAAGTAACATATTGCTAATACGAATTACACAGTAACATAATTACACTAATTATAAAGTAACATAATTACACTTATTATACAGTAACATAATTTATACTTTCAACTCAAAATTTTCTTAATCAACTCAAAGCTGGCTTTTAGTGATATTATAATTAACTTATTAAAAAATTATGTTTTATAACTAGCAATCTTGGATTTGAGTGGCTTTGATATTATAATTTATAAACATTCTGTCGGCACTATTTATAGTTAACTGATTATACAAGCATTCAAATTTTTATTCTTAATGGCAGTTCTGACAAAAAGTAACTTATTGGCTTATAATCAGAAATCATTAGTTAATCAGTAATACAGTAAGTAACAGAAAGCCAATATGGTGCCCAACCAAACAGAAAGCCATAATGTATAACTAATGATTATACAACTGTCTGACTCTTTTCCTGATTATACAATCTTAGATTTTTGCAACTCTCAAATGCCATATTTTCCAAAAGTTTTATAGATGTGGTTCTCTCTTTTAAGGGATATATATAAAATAACATGGCTTCTCTTATCAATAACTCACATCTAAACCCAATATTGTCATAAGCAACTATGCAACTCTTAAATGCCATATTTCACAAATGTGCTCTTTATGTGGTTGTCTCTTTAATTTCTTCATAATTAATGATTTAATTTTAAGGGATAAATATTTAATAAAGTCAGATCTTCAATTTCTTCATAATTAATGATTTGCTACAACTATCTGACTGAATGACTTAGACGCATGAGTTATTCGTGCAATTATTCTTTCCTGTTCTTACCTATATTGTTCTTACCTCCTTTATAGTTCCTTCCATATGCTTAACCTTTTGACATGTCTGTTATCTTATGAAAAAAATATTAAGTCGACCTTACATGTTTGGCCCTGATTTTCTGTCAATTGGTGTCAATTTTATTTGTATTTCTCCAAACTTTCACATGCTTTTTAATCTTATGTACGTGAATTTACTGAAATTTAGTGCAAGGAAATTTACTGAAATTTCATTTTGGCTTTATGAAAATTATTGTCGCTGCCCCCAAACAATGACACTATAACTGAAGAGGTGTATGCTAATCAACCAGAGGGATAACAAAAAGGGGGAAAATCAAGTCTACAAACTTCACATGGCACTATATGGATTGAAAAAGGCACCTCGGGCGTGACACTCAAATATTTCTGCCTATTTTGATCCCTCCATGTTCATAAAAGCTGAATCAAATTATGCAGAAATTATAGTATGTCTTTATGTTGATGATCTCTTGATCACTGGAGGGTCAAAAAGTGAAATTCATGAATTTAAAACCAGAATGAAGGAGAGGTATGAAATGTCAGACCTTGGGTATATAAAATTCTTTTTGGGTATGGAGATCATGCAATTTCATGGTTCTTTCTTTCTCTCCCAAGAGCAATATGCTAGAGAAGTGCGCAAAAAGTTCAATATATTTGATTGCAATCCTCGCACAACCCCCATGTGTGCAAATATGAAGCCGTGCAAGTTCAAGGAGATGAAAAAAATGGATGAAGACACCTATAGAAGTTTAATTAGATCTCTAATTTATCTGACTCCAGACCCGATCTTGAGCATTCTGTTATTCTTTTATCCAGGTTTTTGACTTCACCGACCAAGGAGAATATGGAGGCAGCCAAGCGAGTTCTAAGATACATAAAAAGAACAATCTCCCACGAGATTCTCTACACCAAGGATCTCAACCCATCTCTCACAGGATATTGCGATGTAGATTGGGGAGGCTCTTAAGTTGATCAAAGAAGCACTGGGGGTTACGTGTTCGTTTATGGATAAAACCCCGTCTCTTCAAGGTCAAGGAAGCAGCAAACTATAGCCCTGTCTACGATTGAAGCTGAATACATGGGTATTACTTAAGCCAAATGCGAAGGCATCTGGATGCAGAGTATGATAGGAGAGCTTACTGATGAAAGAAGAAGAAGGCGATATCACTTAAATGCGACAATAGCGCCTCCATAGCATTGTCGAAGAGTCTGGTGTTCCATAATCACATCAAATATATCGAAATCAAATACCACATCATCATAGAGAAGATCGAGAATGAAGAAGCAAGTGGAACTTTGTTCATCAGAACTCCAGGTCGTCGACATTTGTATCAAGTCGCTCTTCTGTAGTCGTTTCATCAAATTCAAATTTGACCTAAAGGTCACTGGACCACCGGTTCAAGGGGGAATATTGGAATATAAACAACAACAAATGCCGCATCCACGACAAATGTCGCCCCCATGTCCAATATCTTTGGTTTGTGGGCGAAGACCGCTTGGATGCGGACGCAGCCCGCAACGCCGTATCGAGAACAGGCACTCCCGACAAATGTCACACGCCCGAACAATGATGCCGCTCACAAATAATGTTGACGCCCACAAACAATGCCACCACCCACGAACAATATAGCCACCCACAACCAATGTTGCCATCCACGACTAATATCGCTCCCACGATCAATATCGCCGCACACAACACATGTTGTCGCCCACGACCAATATCGTTGCCAAGCAGGCGAAGCCCGCAGCGCTGCATCGAGAACGGGTGAAGCCGTTCGAAGATGCTAGTATTCATATATATATGTATATATACATATACCCCTCATGTAATAGGATCCAGATCCAGGAACTCCAGGGGGTCCAGTTCCAATTTTGCATATTAACGGAGCGGAATCACAAAAAATGGTTAACACGAAAGTTGTAGATATCCCCGAGACGGACAACTTTCATGTTGAATATTTTGCGGACTGTATTTTTTCGGAGCCCAAATCGGGGGTCTAAACGAATTCAAATCAAAAAATGTTCAACATGAAAGTTGTTCGTCTCAGGATATCTACAACTTTCGTGTTAATCATTTTTTGTGATTCCGCTCAATTAAATCGCAAAATGGGAACTCCACCCCCTAGAGTTCCCGCAGGAACTCCAGGGGATCCGGATCCCATGTAATAACGCACGTTTTTTCATTTCAATGGCTTTTTGGTCAAATTGTAAATAACCAGTACTTTACTCCTCTCCCGGTTTTGCTCTTTTGATCATTTGGTCAATAAAGCACGACAAAACATGTATCCTCCGATTCTACTCTCCTGTCGAAAGTGAAAGGACAACGAATATCTACTTTGCTCTCTTCCCACACGACAAAAGGAAGTCCCGCTTTCTCCTCCTTGCACGCAACTGTTGCCTCATGCCGTCGCCTCTCCCCGTACCATCACATCCAGCCTCGACTGCCACCCGATGCGTGTATAACCCAACCTACCATCCACAGAGCCCCGCCACACCGCAAGGGCTTCCTCTCCCTCGACAGAGCTTCTCTGCCACCATTCTCCTCCTCAACAACCTCTAATCTCTGGCAAGCTCCTCACAGTAAGATACCAACATTACTTTTCCCCATCTTCTTCATTGCTTTGTAAGTTCTATTCCTAGGGTTCTGCAAATGTTTTTTTTAAGTATGGACTTTGGAAAAATCAGTATACAAGGAAACCTTCTCTTTCTCAGATTTCAAAATTTATTGATTTAAAACTTTGGGAATCTTTTATCGATTTCAAAGTATTATCAGATTTCAAAACATTGAATCTCTTCATTCAAATCTGAAGAGGTGCGACAAAAGTTGTCGGCTCCTGTAGCCTCCCCTCTGCATCACAGCAAGTTCTTTCAGGTGCCTTTTATTTCTGTGATTTTTTATCTAGCAGTTATTCTGTAGCATTTCTTTACAATTCCCCTCTTTCAGGCCCTCCTCAGGAGCAGCTCCTCCTCAACTACTCTTCCGAGCTTCCTTCAGGTGCATTTTTTGTGCTTATTCCCTTTTAACTCAAGCATATGCACCATCATTCAATATTGTGTTTTCAGCTTTTTGTCTTTTTAGAAAGAATTTTGTGCCAACTTTGCTATTTCAAAAACTCTAGTTTAGGTATCATCCTTCTTAGATCAAAAAAACATGTCTGCTTTTCAGATATTGTGTTTTCAAATTTTTTTGTGTTCAGATCTCTATCATGTTTTAATATTCAGAAAGGTATGTACTCTATTTGTGGTTTGTTAATACCATGCTTTTAGATTTTGAGTTTTCAGGTATGTATTCTGTTTATGGTTTGATGATACATAATCTGAAAAATCTGAAAACAAATCATTATTTAATATTTTATTGAGCATTCTATGATTCCAATATTATTATCTATCATCTGTTTATCCACCAGCCAGACAACCCGAGAATTTGTATAAGTCCACGACACCTCCTGAGAAGGTGTTTTGCACGCCATCCCGCAAGGCCTCCTAGTGCTTGATGCCACTAAAGTCATCACCAGCGCATCTTTGTGCGCTCCGCCCACGACCGATGTCCCCTCCCACGACCGATGTTGCCCCCCATGACCGATGTCGCCCTACACGACTGATTTCACCACCAATGACAAATGTCTCCGCCCACAACCGATATCCCCGTCCACGACCAATGTTGTCCTCATGAAAAATGTCGCCCCCCACGAAAAATGTCGCCCCCATGACCAATGTCACCCGCACGACCAATGTCGCCCCCGACCAATGCCACCCCCACTACCAATGTCGCCCCTGACCAATGCTGCCCCCACGACCAATGTCGCCCTCGACCAATGCCGCCCCCACGACATATGTCGCCCCACGACAAATGTCGCCCCCACGAAAAATGTCGCCCCCACGATAAATATTGTTCTCATGACAAATGTCACCCTCACGACAAATGTGGCCCGCACGGGATCCCCCGTGCACGACTGTTTGTATATTCATATATATATATATATATATATATATATCATATATATATATATAAGAAAGAAAATATATATCATAGCACACCAAAATAAAGAAGTGGAGCACAACCCGACGACACAAGTAAATTTATAGTGGTTCCCCAATAAACCTAGGTATATCCACTCTTCTACCACCCTGGTAGGAATCCACTACAGATTTTTGATCAGGTGCCCTGCCACCACAGGTTTTTGTTTAGATGCCCTGCCACCACAAGATCTATTTTTAAGGGAGATCTAACAACCCTTTGAGTTTTTGATCCGGTGCCCAAAAATCAAACCAAGTCTTTTGATCAGGAGACTTGACAACTAAGGGATTATCTTTTGAAAGGAGTCATAACCCTGTACATAGTTCGAAAATAAGATTGATATTGTCTTCTCTATCTCAATCCTCTGAGAAGACTAGTGGATTTTGTTTTGTTATTAAAGCTCCCCCATAATTATTGAAATCTGGTCAGGAGTGGAGACTTTGCTTCAGGGTGTAGGTCTTCAAATTGAAAACATCTTCTTCCAGTATATGTATCTGAGTGTTTGTGAAGTTGATCTCAGAATGATGATTGTTTGCTGGAAGAAAAGCGTTGAAGAAGAAGAATGATGAAGAACAAGAAGATCTGTGATTCTATTTCTTGTTCTATGTATGTAGATGTTCTCATCTTCTTCCTAACTGTTAGACTTATTCTATCTAGTGTATGTACCAATCTTCTGAAAATTTATTTTATATCTTGATTGCTGATTTGAAATTCAAATTTCTTGAAGTCCTCTTCATATTTTCTGGGAAATGGAACGACTGATTTTATCTTCAATGCATTTCCTCAACTGTTGCAGTAAATATGTTAAGTAATAACTATGTAAAATCCCTCATTAATGCTTCCATGAACGACTATATTCTTGAGAATATAAGCATTAATTGTCAGAGTATTACTTTCTTAATTACTGATATTAAACTGACCTAGTCGATCTGAGAATCTGCAGAGAAGATTAGTCGAGCAGAACCTGGATGGAGTTAGTCGACCTCAGTAAAGCTTTCGTCGACCTGAGCACCAAGTTTATCAAGCTTGATAAGTCTTCTTCGTCGAGCTGAGCTCCAAAATCGTCGAACAGAAAATATACTTACCAAACTGAGCTCCAAGTTCATCGAGCTGAGATGGCACTTCGTCGAGCTGAGGTTCTGATATAAGCTCACAGTTCGTCGACCTGAGCTAGACTTCCGTTGGGCTCAACTCAGAGATGGAACTCTGAGTGCGTCGAGCTGAGTTTGACGATCGTTGAGCTGAGTTCTGCTATCATCGAACACATTTTCTGTAATCTTCAAAACTGCCTTGTCTTTTAAGTCTTGTGTTCTCTGAAGTCTTTTAAAGGTAGGACTCAGTGATCTAACCTAATGTGATAGTCCTAAATCCTGAAACTAACATATGACCCTAGACTATACATGGTGGGTCATCAATCCTAATAGTGAACCTAACCCAAATCACAAGTAGGGTTCCAACAGGGTGAATCAGCAGGCCTCTTGGACGAGAGCCATGAGGCATATTTGGACGCCTTGGAGCTAGCCTTTTCCTACACATTAGTAAGACGGTCCAAATCTCTTGCGAGAGCGATTTTGCGGTCAGTCTACCGTACATGGTCGAAGCGGCGAAAGCTCAGAAGACAAACTGAGGTTGATCAAGGATACCGTCTTCAGGGCTCTGTCATGAGATATTTATTGAGTTGTGGAGGGACCCACAAAAGATTCCCTTCCAAGTCAGCAAACACTCATTGAATACCGATGGGTTGGACTTTTCTTTCCAAGCGTAGGACTAGCTCGCAAAGAGCGGTGATTGTGTACAACCACATATTAGCTGAGTGGGCCCTACGACAAGATCGGGACTTTGTAAGACATTCAGGTCCAAGTGATAAAGTAGGCGAGGGGGCAGGCAGGCCCGCACTCACCCAAATGGAGCGAAAGGGTTCCCGCCTATAACAGGCAGAAAGGCTCCTGCCCATAGTAATCGGGTGGCATGTTGATCTCGCAACCGCCCTTTCTGGGAGCTGTGGAGGCGAGTGTCAGGCTCACCCATCACTCGCCCACCTATAAGTGAGTGATGCCTTCATGGACCACTTGCCCAGTAGGGTGCAGAGATAGAATTACCGGAATGCCCTTGAAGGACTGCAAATAACTTTCTAGAACAACAAAGCTACACTGTTGGTAGACCCAATTGGGCTGCATATATAAATTGAACCAAGGGGCTTGGGAGAGGAAGTGTTCCTTGATCTTCTGGGTGTGTGGTGGGATCTCCTGGCTGAGACCTCAGTTCTATTACTAAGTTCCTGATTCTTCGGTCTGGAGTGCTAGTCTGAGGGAATTAGGTGTGAGACCATACCCTTTTGGGACCTCGAACTCCACAGAGACTGATTTTTGATTTCAACGCCGCACAAAAGATATCCGTACTTCTCCCAAAACTGGACGAGGAGCCTTCCTCAGGCCAAGGTCCTCTCTCTCATCCCTTTGATATATATATATATATATATATATATATATAGAGAGAGAGAGAGAGATAGAGAGAGAGAGAAAGAGAGAGGATTTAATAAGCCCAAACAAAAGAACAATCCGGTTTAGAGGGGCGGTATAAAACACATCCAACATGCGCCAAATTTTTGCTTAAAGAATCTTTATAGGTCTCCATCCCTACATGAGAGCGGGAGAGATTAAGAGAGATAGGGGAAAAGTGATGGAAAGAGAAACTGATTTTTTAGATAAAAATATACTTTTTTACAAAATAAAAATAAATTATCGATTAATATTTTTTACGGTTATTTTAAGTACTCATATATGGGCGCTACCCGCTTGAATGCGGGCACAACCCGCTAAGAGTTAGCGAGCGCGGCCAATGCGCGCGTGACAATACACATAGTGTAACACCCTCATCCGTCACATGGGATATAACAGAAGTTCCTACAGGGGGCCCACGCCATATACCATGGACAGCCAGTGGAGTTACCTATTAATAACAAATTATTGCCAAAAAAACACGTGTCATAACTCAGAGTATTCTAGCGGAAGCTTTTTAAAACAGTTGTAAGAACCAAAGACACAACATGAATGTCCACTAAGAACCCACAGTAGGAATGAGCGTACAAATACACAAAGTACTTGGCCTTATGGCTTTACAAGAGTTTACTTTTAATAATAAATGTCTTCCAAACATCGGCACGCTGGCCGGACACACATGAGCATAAAAGTAAACTTTGGCTTTTGGCCTTCGAGGGCCAGCACAGCAACCAGGGCTTCAGCCCGCTACATGCCACTAGGCTCCGCAGCACTTGCAATCAACATTCCACCGCAGCAGTGGGAAACAAAAGCAACGGTCAACTATGACTAACCAAATTATAACGACCCCGCCCCTAAATCGGGGCAGCGGTGCTCCTTCCCTGCATTTTATTAGTATTACCAAACAAGATAGTGAAAGTACAATTTAAGCACACTTCACCACAGGCGTAGACACGCACGACCACACACCCCGTGCTCTCAGGGCACATTCTTGGTGAACCTGGTCCACCACCGCCCCCAGGACGACAACATCATGAGCATTTCAGTCTTCCCGCCCGAAGCCTAAGACTCCTCTATGCCATCGGTAGGCCCTTTAAACCGAACCACATAGAGCGGGAATGGTTCCACTCAACTCGTTGCTCACATCGTCACGTCAATTTAAGTCATCGGCGCGGGTCAAGCTTCCCCGAAGCTCGAGTATCGATCACATAATATTACATAACCCAGTTATGTACAAGTTGTCTCGCCAGGCCACCAAGATGGCAGAACCACGCATCTACCCAGTTTTTCGGGTGTACCTTGAGGTTAGTCCCCAAGGCTCCTTATTGCAATCTACCACGTAGAAAATCCAAAAACAACCATCGGCACGGAGTCTTCTCCGGCTATTCATGCATAATGAAACATCATCGATCCAGACCAACTTGTCTGGGTAGGCTTCACACACCGTGCTTATGTCCGTACTTCGATTCCGGAATATACATGCAAAACTAGGAGGACTATTCATGTCCACCCAAAGGAACACCTCACACTCACCGCATACTCGCGAGAGCAGGTTTCCTATGCAGAAAGGAAGAGGACTTCACATGTCCAAGAAGAGAATCGTTACCCTAGAAGTTTATTTAGGCACCATGGAGAAGAGAAGAAACTTAGATGGATGAAAAGCACCGCAACGGCCTCGCCTCCAAGGATCTGGACTCAGCCTCCGATTCGGAGCTCTAAAGCTCCAACGGTGGACGAATTTCTCCTTCCTCTACAACCCTTGCTCCCCCCTCTCTCTAACTCTTTAAAAAGAGAATAGTCAAAGGAAAAATGACGAATAAACCCTCCATTCTTGACCTTATCACTGCAGGAACAATTCTGGGTCGTCGGATCCAATCTAAGTAAAACAAACGACCTAGATTCGCCCTTAAAATCAATTTCCTAGGCCGAACACGGCTTGTGACATTCCCATGTCACAGTCCGTGTCTCACGATCTGAACTCGATCGTCGAATGCAGAATCAGATATGGGCTCAGACACGCCCGTGCACTTCTTGACACACCCATGTCAGCTTATGACACGCCCGTGTCATGGGGCGTGTCCCTCAAGAGACACAGGAAACCATCACGTCCAGACAAGGATACGGGCTTAGACACGCCCGTGTCAACATTTGACACGCCCGTGTTTCAGGCCGTGTCCCTCACCCGACACAGCCCATCTAACACAGAGAAGGACAAGGCCCTGTACATGCTCGTGTCCAACGTAGACACGCCCGTGTCCGACCAGGACACACCCTTGTCTCAGGTCGTGTGTCTCACTCAACACCACCCTGCCCACATAGAGCTGGACACGGGCCTAAACACAGCCGTATCTCAGGCCGTATAGCCGACCTCCAAGGGTCGTAGAACGCATTTCGTCGACCACACAGAAAATCAACGAACTCATAGCAGGTCACGACCACGGACAAGCCCATGTTCCAGGCCGTGTGACCCTTGCCAGACCCCAGATTGGCCTTAAGACGCTACCAGATCATTTCTGAGTTTTGGGGCATTACAATTCTCCCCCCTTAAAAGAATTTTGCCTCAAAATTATAGAATGAAAAGTACTCAAAAATTAAATGGTACCTGAGCGGAATAGCTTGGGATACTCCTCAAGCATGGTCTGCTCTCACTCCCACGAAAGCTCCTCATGACCGCAGTAGTCCCACCGGACTTTGACCATCCTGATGTCTTTGTTACGAAGTCGCTTGACTTTAGAGTACTCAATGCGAATGGGTTTGACCTTCATCGTCAACCCACTGTCAACAGGTACCTGATCGACCACAATCAGTTGTGAAGGCTCTTGCACCGCCTTCCGCAACACTGATATATGGAATACGTTGTGTAGACCACTCAGTTCCATGAATAACTTTAGTCGATAAACCGCTTCACCAATTCGCTCTAGAATCTCAAACGGTCCAAGGTACCTCGAGCTCAGCTTCTTCAAGCATCGTACCCAAGAGACACCCTTAAACGGCTTAATTTTCAAATATACCCAGTCGCCAACAGCGAACACAGCATTCCTGTGCTTGGAATTATATTATTTAGCCTTCCTGTCCTGAGCGATGAACAATTGTTCTCATATTGTTTGTACCAATGAAGCGACGCCTTCCACTTCTTGTCATTTGTACAATTTTGACTCACCTGTCTCCAACCATGACAACAACGTGCGACATTTTCTACTGTAAAGGGTCTCAAAGGGCTCCATTTGAATACTCGCTTGGTAGCTGTTATTATAAGCAAACTCCACCATGTATATGTGATCTTCCCACCGCTTTTCGAAATCCAAGACACACATGTGAAGCATGTCCTCAATCGTCCCGTTGACCCTCTCAGTATGACCATCCGTCTGCGGATGAAAGACCGTGCTGAAGCTCCGCTTGGTTCCCAACATTTATTGCACCAACCTCCAGTCATTGGACGTGAAGCGCCCATCTCGGTCACTCACGATGCTGCGGGGCACACCATGTAGTCGAACAATATTATCTACATAGAGTTTTGCTAGCTTTTCCACCAAATCATCCTTCCTATTCGGAATGAAGTGCGACACTTTCGTCAATCGATCTACGATCACCCAGATGGCGTCGTTTCCCTTCTGCGACTTTGGCAACCCATGCACAAAATCCATTGAAGTATCGTTGAACTTCCACTCTGTGATAGGTAAGGACTTCAAGAAACCTCCGGGCTTCTGGCACTCTGCCTTCACCAATGCGTATGTTTGACACTTCACCACATAAAGTGCCACGTTCTTCTTAAGTCAGGACCACCAGAATAACATTTCAAATTACAATACATTTTTGTGTTCCCTGGGTGAATCGAGTACTTGGTATGATGAGCCTCGTACATCAATTCTTCACGCAGTTTACCCACATTTGGGATGCACAGAAAACTGTCCCTCCATAACAGTCCATCCTTAACAATAAATTGGGAATTTGACCCATCCAAAGCCTCATCCATGGTCTGCTTCATGTTGCTATCCAAATCAAGAGCCTGGAAAATCCTATCAGCAAGGTCATAATGTAACTCTGTCCAGTTCAATTATGCTTCGGCACTCGTCTACTTGTCAACACAGGAGATCTCTAATGCCTCCAAATCCTGAATCAAATGCTCATCATGAACCGACAACCAGTTGGCCTGCGTGGTGGCCCTGGGACTCAACGCATCCGCCACCGCATTGCCTTTCCCAAGCACATAATGTATCTTGAATGTGTAGTCACCCAGGAACTCCATCAACCTCCGTTGACGCATGTTTATGTCCTTTTGATCCAACAAGTACTTCAGGCTCTTGTGATTGGTATAGATATCAACCTTTACACCGTACAGGTAATGCCTCCATAGCTTCAGGGCAAATATCACGGCCGCTAACTCCAAGTAATGGACCGGATAATTACTCTCATGTACCTTCAGTTGACGTGAGCCATACGCTGTTATAGTCCTATGCTGCAGTAGAACACAACCTAAGCCACTGCCTGAAGCATCACTGTAAATCTCAAACCCTTCGGTCCCACTCGGCGAATATAGAATAGGCGCCGTAGTCAGCCGTCTTTTCAGTTTTTCGAAATCTTGCGCGCACTCCAGCGACCACACAAACTTTTGATCTTTCCTCATCAAAGTCGTGAGGGGTAACACTATCCACGAGAAGTTCTCTACAAAGCGCCTATAGTAGCCCGCAAATCCAATGAAACTCTAGACTTCTGCCACTGAAGATAACACAGGCCACTCCCGTATCACAACTATCTTTGTCGGATCTACTTCAATCCCTTCTAAACTAACTATATGACCAAGGAATACTACCGAGGATAACCAGAATTCGCATTTGGAGAATTTGGCATAAAGTTGATTCCTTCTCAATGTCTCCAACACCATTTGCTGATGCTTGAAATGATCCTTCTCGCACTACGAGTACACCAAAATATCATCGATAAAGACTCACGAAGTGGTCCAGGTACTCTCTGAACATTCTATTCATCAAATCCATAAACACGGATGACGCATTAGTCAATCCAAACGGCATGACGGTGAACTCATAATGCCCATACCATGTGCTAAAAGCTGTCTTGGGGATGTCACTTTCCCTTATCCCAACTGATAGTATCCGGATTTCAGATCCAACTTTGAGTACACAATCAACCCCATCATCTGGTCGAACAGATCATCAATTCTTGGGATCAGATACTTATTCTTCTCTGTTAGCTTATTCAACTCTCAGTAATCGATACAAAGCCGTAAACTTCCGTCCTTTTTCTTAACAAAGAGGGCCGGCGCGCTCCAAGGCGACAAACTTGGATGCACATAACCTTGCTCCAACAGCCCTTACAGCTGTACTTTCAACTCTGTCATCTCCTTAGGCGCTAACAGATACAGAGAGCGTGACACAAGTTCTGTACCTGGTACCAACTCAATGGTAAAGTCAATCTCACGCTGAGGCAGAGCTCCATGGAGATCATCAGGGAACACATCAAGATACTAAGACACAACTAGGATACTGTCCATACTAGGCTTGGAGTTCGAAGCCTCCATTAAAGTTAAAAATAGCTCTGCACCAGCACGAACTGCCTTAACCACCTGGAGAGCAGACATCAAAGTCTTGCTCGATCCTTTCATGCCCGCAAATGTCGTCTCACGATCAGTTCCTAATTTGAATTCCTTGCGGCTGTAATCAATGTATGCCCACTGCTCTAAGAGCCAGTCCATCCTAAAGATCACGTCGAACTCCACTAACGGCAGTAGCGACGCTTGCAAGTCAAACTCTGGACTCCCAATCCGTAAATTTAAGCAACAAACTTTATCCGCTCGCATTGAACACCCATTAGGCAACAACAGATCAAATTTTTCCCTTGCCATCGAAGAAGGTACTCCGATGCACGATATAAATCCTTCGGACAAAAAGGAATACGAAGCTCCCGTATCGAACAGTGCTCTCGCCGGATAATTGAAAATCAAAACAAAGCCTAGCTCCAGCAGTTATAAGCTAACGCACAAAAGGTAACAAATATATAAAGCTAAACTACTATTATTTAACTCATACATGTCACCACATCAGTGTGCTTTATGGCCTCATGAAGGACAAGATTGTACACTCTAGGCTGAGCTGGAGCATAATGGGATGCAGTTGACTCCACCGCCTTCCCCTTTTCCTCATATGTTGCTCCAGGCTTCCTCTCGGACTTTGGACGTCTGCTTCGGCACTCTCGGGCATAATGCCCCGACTTTCCACAGTTGTAAAATGCGCCCGGGGTTCGGCCTGTAGTTGCCCCAAATGCACCAGAAGAAGTGGCCGGACCCAAAGTCCTAGCCTTCTTATTCCATTTACGGAACACAGATTTTGAGGAGTTCGACATCTTGAACTCTGACTTCTTCGCATTAGAGTACCTCTTCTCTTGGACTCTCTTCAGATCATTCTCCAAAGATCGGGCCGTATTGACCAGGGTTAGGAAGCCCTGCGTCATAGGCCCCGAGAGTGGTAGCCTTAGGTCATCCCGCAAACCCTCATAGAACTGGTTGGTCTTACGCTCCTCATCAGCCAAAGTAGAGCTAGCATAACATCCTAACCGCGTAAACTCGTGGATGTACTCATCCACGCTACTATCTCACTACGTCAGTCTTTGGAACTCATTCTCCATAGCGATCCTCTGAGCCGAGGGGAGGTATCTTACCAAGAATAACCTCGAAAACTTCTCCATCGAAACATCCATGAGTTGCCTTCTAGCCAAGTGATGCAGCTCCAACCCTTCCCACCACAACCTCGCCTCTCCATCCAATAGAAAGGTGGCTATGGTGGTCTTCTGTCATTCCTTTGTTTTTGTGGCTGTTAAGACTCTCTTCACCCAAGAGAGCCAATCTTCAGCTTGGGTTGGAGTTCCAGTTCGCAAAAACACCGGAGGGTTAAAGCTCATTACATGTTTGAGCTGCTTCTCTGTCGTTCTTCTAGGTATCAACGGCTCTACCACCACTTGTTCCACCCTTCTGGGTTCTGCTTCTCGAAGCGGTACCTGCTCCACTATAGGGGTAGGATGTTGTACTTGCATTCCTTGCTGGGCATTTATCATCGCAAACACTGCTTCAGCCACCGGTCTAATGGTTTCTGCTGAATAAGGGGTTGCAGGCACATCGTTAGGTGCACTGCTCTCCGCCGATTGCGGACATTCCGACTGTCCAGCACCGCTCCTAGTCACCTATAATAGAAAAATCCCTCGATTAGGCGACATACAGATTGCTAAAAGCAATCATTGGAACAATCAGGTTCCTCAAAACAAGTGTATTTTCATTCCTAAGTGGACATTCATGGGTTCTTTTCATGTTATAACAATGACGCATATACATGTGCTCACCACCTCGTAAAAGAATTCGCCCACAAATTCAAATAAGCAAGACCAAAGCCATAGTCTGATACCAAAGTTGTAACACCCCCATCCGTCACATGGGATATAACAGAAGATCCGGCCGGGGCCCCACGCCATATACCAAAGACAACTAGTGGAGTTACGTATTAATACTAAATTACTGCCAAAGGAGCACGCGTCCTAACTTAGAGCATTCTAGTAGAAGCTTTTTAAAACAGCTATAAGAACCAAAGACACAACATGAATGTCCACTAAGAACCCACAGTAGGAATGAGCGTACAAATACACAAAGTATTTGACATTATGACCTTACAAGAGTTTACTTTAAATAATAAATGTCTTCCAAACATCAGCACGCAGGCCGGCCACACATGAGCATAAAAGTAAACATTGGATTTTGGCCTTCGAGGGCCTGCACAGCAACCAAGGCTTCAGCCCGCTACTTGCCACTAGGCTCCGCAGCACCTGTAATCAATATTCCACCGCAGCGGTGGCAAACAAAAGCAACAGCCAGATAATACTGACCAAATTATAACGACCCCACCGCTAAATAGGGGCGGCGGTGCTCCTTCCATGCATTTTATTAGTATAACCAAAAAAGATAGTGAAAGTACAATTTAAGCACACTTTACCACAGGCGTAGGCACACACAACCACACACCCCGTGCTATCAGGGTACATTGTCGGTGAACCTGGTCCACCACCGCCCCCAGGACGGCAACATCGTGAGCATTTGAGTCTTCCTAGACGAAGCCTAAGACCCACCCTCTATGCCATTGATAGGCCCCTTAAACCGAACCACATAGAGCGGGAACGGTTCCACTCAACCCGTTGCTCACATCACCACGTCAATTTAAGTCATCGGTGCGGGTCAAGCTTCCCGATGCTCGATTATAGATCACACAATATTACATAACCCAGTTATGTACAAGTTGTCTCACAGGCCACGAAGATGGCAGAACCATGCATCTGCCCAGTTTTTCGGGTGCACCTTGAAGTTAGTCCCCAAGGCTCCCGGTTGCAATCTACCACGTAGAAAATTCGAAAATAACCATCGGCACGGAGTCTTCTCTGGCTATTCATGCATAATGAAACATCACCGATCCAGACCAACTTGTCCGGGTAGGCTTCACACACCATGCCTATGTCTGTACTTCAATTCTGGACTCTACATGCAAAACTAGGTGGACTATTCATGTCCACCCGAAGGAACACCTCACACTCACTGCATACTCGCGAGAGCGGGTTTCCTATGCAGAAAGTAGGAGTACTTCACATGTCCAAGAAGGGAATCGTTACCCTAGTAGTTCATTTAGGCCCAATGGAGAAGAGAATAAACTTAGACGGATGAAAAGCACCGCAACAGCCTCGCCTCCAAGTTTCTGGACTCGTCTTGAGATTCAGAGCTCCGAAGCTCCACCGGCAACCGGATTTCTCCTTCCTCTACAACCTTTTCTCTCCCCTCTCTCTAGCTCTTTAGAAAGAGAATGGTTAAAGGAAAAATGAGGAATAAACCCTCCATTCTTGACCTTATCACTGCAGGAACAGTTCTGGGCCGTCAGATTCCATCTAAGTAAAATGAACGGCCTCGATTCGCCCTTAAAATAAATTTCCCAGGCCGAACACGGCCTATGATACACCTGTGTCACAGGCCGTGTCTTACGATCTGAACACTATCGTCGAATGCAAAATAGTACACGGGCTCAGACATGCCCGTGTACTGCTTGACACGCCCATGTCAGCTTATGACATGCCCGTGTCATGGGGCATGTCCCTCAAGCGACACAAGAAACCATCACGTCCTGACCAGGACACGGGCTTAGACACGCCCATGTCAACATTTGACACACTCGTGTCGATCAGTACACGCCCGAGTTCCAGGTCGTGTCCCTCACCCGACACAGCACGTCTAACACAGAGAAGGACACGGCTCTGGACACGCTCGTGTCCGACCGGGACACGCCCATGTCCCAGGCCTTGTGCCTCACTCAACACCACCCTGCCGACACAGAGCAGGACACGGCCCTGTACACGCCCGTGTCTCAGACCGTGTACCCGACCTCTAAGTGTCGTCGAACGCATTTCGTCGACCACACGGAAAATCGTCGAACTCGTATCAGGACACGACCACAAACACGCCCGTGTTCCTGGCCATGTGACCCTTGGCACACCCCAGATTTGGCCTTAAGACGCTATCTGATCATTTCCGAGTTTTGGGGCGTTACACACAGCAACCCACACGTGGGGCGTACGGGCATTGCGTACGCGGCCTCATGCCTGTTCGGGGTGCACACGGCCCCATGCTTGCGTGGGATGTCTTTTGAGGTGGGCGCGACCTCTTGTGTGCAGGGGCGCGCGAAGCCTTATGGACGCGCGGTGATGTCTATGCGTACCTTTATGTGGATGTTCTCTGAATCATAAGAGACCGTGCCACCGGTACTATGTCGATGGGCAGGTCGAGATTGTACTTAAAGAATTTTTAGTTTGACCCGACTATTCTTGGGAACCCATCAGCTAAGCTACAATAAGTATTATGTAGAGTAATACAAGCAACGTTCACTTTTTAAATCAATTGTATTTTTACTAAAAAAAACGTTCATTATAATAAATAGAAACTGGCTACTAATGTTCAATTATTGGAATCAAATACATTTCCTAAATACAATCTACTTACTATTAATTTCATGGTAAGTACATTTATAAATTTATAAGCTCTATTATAAATAATTTATAAATTATCATTTTGAAATTGAGCTATTTGTTACTTAAATTTTGATGAAAATAAATCACTTGAAGATAATATTTATATAAGAAGTTTCATATCTTAATAATATTTTCATAATATTTATGAAATCCTCGTCTAATCATGTCACGCGTTTAGATGATGGTGGGCCATCTAGGCAAGTAGGTAAGGAAGCCGCAACCAAAGAGTCGAAGTGACTTGTGTAGTTGCCATGTCTCCCGCCAAATTCCCAGGGAATCCAGTTTCGAGAAGAGAAGCATTTGGGGAGTTATCAAGAAACTCTCCTGGGCAATATGGGGTACACTTGCCAGCTCGTAACTCGCCAATATGGAGGAAGGAGTCAATTGGGAAAAACCCTAATGATTTAACTTAACAAATTATTAATAAGTGATTTTACTCTCTAGGATAATTACTCATATTGTATAATGAGTGTAATGTGGTCATAGAAGTCCTAAGATGTTAGTTAAGTCAAGGGCATAAGAAAGGCAATCTAAAACATAGGAAGAAATTAATCAAAGGCAAACTTGCGTCGACTAGAAAGTCAATGTAACAACGACTAGAAGTCGACGTGACTATGACTAGTTGTTAACGCATCCTCTGAAGTGAAATCAATAGCACCTCAAGACAAAAGCTAGTGCATACGTGAACAAGATGTCGATGTACCGTCAAGTAATAAGTTGAGTCGACAGAGTCTTATTCTAAAGCAGGGTTTGACACACCTTCCATCAGAAGTCAAAGTAGCGTTTATTTATATATTTGAATCTTAGAGAGAAGATTAAATGAAGTTTTATAAAAGAATTTTCAAGATAATATAAGGAAGAATTTTAAAGAGGTCCACACAGTTTATGAAGTCAAAAACAGAAAGAATATATTATATTCCTTCTAAAGATAATCTTCTAAGGGGAATATTTTCAAAATTCTCCAAACTTTGATATATCAAGATTTCAAATAGAGACACAGAAAGAATACAACACAAAAATCATTTAGATTGTTGATAATAGCAGCTCAGCTCATCTTCTTCTTATTTCTCCTTCAATGTTGCTACTGCAAAAAACGTTTAGAGAACAATATGAAAGGCAATGAATCTAAAGCATATAATCCATTTGCCTTTTTCTCAGCAAGGATTCATCAATCAAGAAGATTCAGAACACCTCTTCAAAGGATTCAATCTTGGTTCTGTGAGACTCCTTAACAAAAGTCTCAGTCCCTAGTTCAAGATCTCCTTACCAAAAGATCTAGTATATTGGTTCTGGGAGCCTCCTTATCAAAAGAATCAATCCATGATTCTAAGAGTCTCCTTATCAATAGAATTAGGCACTGTGATAATGTATTCCTACCAAAGTGGTAGAAGAGTGGATGCACCTAAATTTTAGGGAACCATTATAGCTTGGTATCTTTCGTGCTATGATTTTCTTTGTTATTTATGTTTGTGTTCTTATACTTTTTTGTGGTTAATCTCTGGATGTGATTCTGTGGATACAATGATGAAATTGTCTAAGTCTAGATAATAGTTTTAGAAAATATTTTTAAATCTTTATCCCTCCCCCGCTATTTTAGAGAATTCTCAAATACCTAAGTCATAACTGTTCACCCTTTCAATTGGTATCAAAGTTGGGTTGATCAAATAAAGGTTAACACCTTGATCACAAAGATCTGAATAATTGTAAAGATACATCTAATAGTGCATACGTATACTTTCAAAAATGATTTCTAATAATTTCAAAGGATTTGCATCCACTAGACCCCCAATGTGTTGGAAACGTTCACAGTCTAGAATATAAAAATAAAAATATTTATGAATTCTATTGAGTATGGAATTTATAATTCTATGCTTTCAGGTCCACTAATGCCTTGCAAGAAAGATACTAGTGCAAATGCCACAAAAGAGCTAGTTCTAAGAGATGAATGACAAAAGGGGAAAAGAAGATAAAGGACGGGGATGCCAAGTCCATAAACAACTTGGTATCCATAATGTCTGATGACATTTTCCAGAAGTTTGTTGATGTTAGTGAACTAAGAAAATATGGGTGTCTATCTTCAAAATTGTTGATGATATCTCTGATTAAGGAAATGATAAAAGGTCCCTTCTCATATCTCAATAAGAGAACTTCCAAAAGAAGATATAAGAAAGTATTGCTGAAATAAATGAAAGGTTTAGCATCATAATCAATAAACTCATTGGACTAGACAACGAGATTTCATTGACTGAGATCAATGACAAGCTTCTCATGTGCTTCCCAAGCATATGAGGTTTATTTATTTAGGCCATCAGAGAGTCTAGATGCCTCATGGAAATCACTATTAATGTCATATTAGGCAAGCTAAAGTTCCATGAGTTGCTCCTGAAGAGTAGGGTTGAGACTGAAGGAAAGGAGAAAGTCTCAACTCTTAGGGAGAAATCCATTGCCATGAAGACAGCTGATGGAGAGCCCTCAACCATTGAAGAGGAGGGGTTCAATCTCCTAGCCAAAAGGTTTAGGAGGTGGATAAAGATAGAGGAATCTAAAAGAAGAGAAAGGACTATTGGCAAGACAAATTTTGATAATAATCCTAACAATGAGGTTATTTGCTTTGCATGTAGGAAGTCAGGACATATTTCTCTAGATTGTCCTAGGGAACAAAAGCATCAAGCCAGTAGGAAAAAGCACAAGAAGAAGTCCTTCAATAAGGAGGACAAGAAAAAAGGAAGAGGTTTCATTACTTAAACCTGGAGTGACTTGGACCATGAGTCAAGTTCATCATCAAAGAGTGAGGAAGAAGTTGTTGGTGAAGAAGCACGACTGATGGCTTTGGAAGACTTTTTAGAAGATGATGATGATCAGGTATCATGCTTTAATGATTTTGATTTCTCTTCAAATGATTTTAAAGAATGCTTTAGAGAGTTTTGCCAAGATCACTTAGAGTCAAAAAGACAAATTAAATTATTTTAAAAAGAAATGGAGAAATTATGGAATGAGAAGCCTGATGAGGAACAAGCTCATTAAGACAATCTACTTACAATTGAAGTAGGAAAGTTAAAACATCAAATTCTTGAATTGACTGTAGAAAACAAGTCCCTAAAAAGGAACTTACAAAGGCAAAAGCCTTTGAGAACTCACTTAATGGTAGAAATCAAAAGCTTAGAGATACTTCAGAAAATCTCTCTTTGATATTTAAATATATAGGGCTTGGAACAAAGCCAACAAGCTAAGGAAAAGCTTCTAGCATTCTTTCTTGGAAGAACCCTATAGATTTTGTCAAAATTAACAAAATGTAACCCATCATCATTATAGATGATGATCCTGATAAACTCATAGTATTTAATTGGGTTAGCTCATCTAACAATCAGGGTATTTTTGGAAGGAAGCACATAGAGAATAAGGCTTCAAAAGTTAAAACTTCTGAATACTGGGAATATGTGTCGACTTTAACTCGAAGCAATTCTGTAGGTGTGTCGATGTCTAGTCTATTCAAGTATAATTCTACATCAACTTCCTCTCAACGTAACAAATATCTACATTGACTTATTATTGATGTAACCAGCTAGCTGCATCAACTTCTAGTCTAATAAACTTCCCAGTGAGCAGAAATAATAGAATCAATAATATATTGTTTACTTACTTCCCTCACAAATCGAAATGTTATTTTTGTGACAAAATGGACATGATGCTAGAAGTTATTAGTTTAATAGGCCAACACTCTTCTAACCTAAGCGGTACTATGAAATTCCTACCTATACTTTCATAGCGGCCATAACTTTTAATCAGGAAAAGTTACAGAACATGTTACCCCATTCCAGAAAGATAATGATGTCATCTACAAGCTGGAGAAGTTTTCGCTAACATTGGGCATTAATAACTAATACAAGAGTACACATCCATAAAAAAAGCAATATCGTCGTGGAAGGAAAGATTGTAAGAAAGGAAGATTTTGTTGGGCCAAATTTAGTAAGTACTAACACAGGGTATTAACACTACCGCTCGACGGTAGTATTTAGAAAGACCAAAATTGCCAAAAGCACGACTTCCATATCTGCCATGATATGTGTGTTGCTTACTAAATATAGCTAATGCCTATCATTTACACTAAAGCCAATGTTAGATCTCATTCTCTATTTAAAAATTTGCTCCTCTCCTTCTTTGGCATCGATTCTTTTTCCTCCGAACCCACAACTATGAATTAGTTGAAAGAGGCTTGTCTCCTGACCATCAAGAGAACTTCCTTGGGCAAACACGAGGATCTAAAGGATATTTTGAAGTGGAATTGCTACACGCGTATTCAAGATGAAGGTTGAACGCACCAAGAATGTTGATGTCAACATTTCCTTCATCTTCACCTTCATAAATCTTTGGAATGTTTTCTCTTGCATTTTTTCACTATCTTATAATCTTTTTATTTTATCCTTTTTTAACTGGAGTGGAGAAAATCGTTCGGGGAGCACGTCAATTTTCGGGAAGGATTTCGTGGGAAATTTGGCGTGGTTGTTGGCAACTGAGTATTGCAAGACTTGGGGAGAAATCAGCGAGAGTGGACGTTGGATTCTAGAGAGGTTTGTGTAATTTGCTGCGTGTTGTGGCAACTAGGTCAAGGGTAGATTTAGGGGTTGTTTGAGGCCTTATCTCGGAGAGATAAGCTAGAACCAACCGGGCTTTGGGAGAAGAGTCGTTATATAATTGGAAAATGATTTTTCATATTTCACCTCAATTTCTAATGTTATAGAAATCAAACATTTTATAATAAATTTCTTGTGAAATAAAATCATACCTTTTATTGTTCTATTAAATTTAATTTATTTTGTTCTCTAAAACCTTTTAAATATTATTTTCCCTTAAAGCATCAAAGCAAAACATATTACTAATTACTTTTTGAAATACAAGCATGGATTTCACTATCTGTGACTAGCACCAGGTATTAGTACTAATGCTGGAAGTAGCGAAGGAATATTGAAAGCTAGCTTCCATTAAAAGTAATCTTCAATATAGTATTTTCTGAGATATAAAATATTATGAAAATTCTTTAAGTAACTATGATAGTTTTAAATAAGAAATAAATTCCTAAAACCATTATTAACCCCTCCTCCCCCCTAAGTGTGCCTAAAGATCCAACAAGTGGTATCAAAGGTAGTTTATTCCAAAAATGACTTAACAACCAGGAATAATGACACTTCATGATCTCGTTTCCATTAGAGGGAAGGAAAGCTTATTTAATGAAAAAATTTTTGCACAACTTTATCTATGAGTGAAAATTTTAAAGGGTGGAAGATATTAATAGAAAATTTTCTTAAATCCTTAGATATTGAAGTTTGGAATATTACCATAAAAAGCAACCCAAGTGTCATAAATAAAAACAAAATAGTTTTAAATGCTATATCAATTAATAGTCTGTTTGTGCACTAGATTAAAATATTTTTAAACTTATTTATTGTTTCCTAATGCTTACAAAATTTGGATATTTTTTGAAGAAACTTATGATTCCTAATCCACGGGAACAGAACAAGTATAAGATATGAAGAATACACTTGTTTGCTTGAGTATTCATGAAGGCTCCTCTATTGATGAATTCGTTGTATGCACATCAAGTGAAAAGGAAGAAGAGGACACATCATGTAAATGAGATGATGGAAACCTAACTATAGAAGAGGAATGCTAAGAAGATGTCCAAGTAATCTTATGTTCAAATCTTCCCTCATCTGATAGCAATATAAGGAAATCAATTTCTTCTCTTTTTATAACAAATTCTATCTCCACATTACATGTGCTTCAATTTGCTAAACATTAAATTAAGAAATTAATATGATAATTCCAAACTACGTTTAGAAAATAAAAGTTTAAAAGCAAATATTAATGTAGAATCAAAATGTGATGTGTCTAGTTCTTCTTCATGCTCTTTAGTTGAAAAACTTACACCTTGTTGTGATTGCAAAGAATTTAAAGAAAAAATGAAAGTTTTTGAAAAAGAGATTTTAATTTCAAATGTGTAGTAGAAATTTATTAAATTAAAACCTATAATAGATAAACTATAATCATTAAAATTGTTTGTGCAAAAAAGTTCAAGAAATAAAAATATTATTTTCTATTTTATCTTCAAATTTTTAAGGCTTCTACTAGTGTTTTAAATCAAATAAATCACACACCTAGTAGAACATTAATAAACGTTTGTTGATTTATAATCCCCACTTTGTATCACCCAACCTTAAATTAAATGTTCTCAATTTTGTTTATAAGTAAAACCTTTGAAAGTCATTATGAAAATTTGAAATATAATAATATTAAACTAAAGTATAAATGGATGCCCAAAATTAAAAATGAAATATTAATTCCACTTCAATGGGCCCATTCATCACTATCTCCTCATAAACAACATGATATATTTGGGTACCCAAAGGAACTGTCACACTTGATCCTCTTTGGATAACTATATCTCTTCTTTAATAGGTATCATTAAATTGCATGAAGTAGAAACAAGTCAAAATGAAATATTCAATAATCTACTTCATGATGTGCTTAATGTCTTTTTTTTTGCAATTTCCTTTGAGCCAACATGTATCATGGTCACTTTATGTATTATGATATATGACTTACACACAAATAAGCCTAAATTCTTAAATAAATCAAATTGAATGAAATTGAATAAAAAGTCATACCATATTCAAATGACCTATCTATCTTATTTTCTAGTTTCTATCCCTTTAAAATCCATTACGTATAATTATCTTATAATTTCATTATAAAGTGAATACCAAATTTCTAAAGTGTTATTATCACGATTAATGAAATCATTTTCAAAAATCGATTTAAAATAGACTATTAGAGGTCTTAGGCAAAAATTTTTAATATGCAACTTTTTAACTAATTCTTATATTTCTTTGTTGAATATGATTGCCCCTCTAATGAAAAATTAAAATCAAGAAAAATCGGAATTAAAAAATCGCAAAAACTATGTTCTTTAAAATAAATAATCTAATCTTTATTGCTAGCACCTCGCAATTGTTTCTAACTCTGACGACAACTCTATTTTCTAAAAAATTCTAATTTTCAATAAATATTAAATTCTAAAAATTATTTTAATATGACAGGTATAATTATTTGCTACTGTGAAATATTTTATATATTTTTAGTTTATTTCTTAAAATCAAAATCAAAAAGGAAATTTATAGAATAATTCAAAAATCACCAAAACATATTGAAATGATTCACTAAAATAAATAAAAAGGGGGATGAAATTTGTGGTATCTATATTGATATTTTAATGTACAAATGTTTAATATGTCCATGATTGTTCTCCTATCTTATGTGTCTCACATTAGTGAGGGCGTAGGTTTGCATGAATTAGAAGACCTAACCTCTAAGTCTTGTCTTGTTCTTAACCAGGGAGGGTTCAAGTGGGGTCTTATGAGGCATGGGAGGAGACCGATAGGTTAAGTGACTTTAGGTGTGTGCATATGGGACTCATATCCCAACCTACGACATGTGTGTGGCTTCACATGCATTAGAATACCTAACCTCTAAGTCATCTGTTATCCTTAACCAAGTGGGTTCTAGTGGGGCCTTGTGAGGCATGCGGGGGGGGGGGGGGGGGGGGGGGGGGGGGGCTAGGTTGAGTGACTTCAGGTGTGTGCATATGGGACTCATATCGCAACCTACAGTATGTGTGCAGTTTCTCATGTCCATTTGTCACTTAGTACATGGCTAGGGTGTAGACACATAGTGGGGTAGTATAATATTATACGAACTCATATCATATTTATTGCATGATCTATATTTTATACTTTATGATTATTTATGTCATGCATATTTTTTGTTTGAACATGTTATCGTTTGTTTTGCATTGTTTATCTATAAGAGCTATCATATTTTTGAAAACCCTGAGTATTTTGAAAAAATACCCTATTCTTGGTACTTTAGGCCAAAGTTATTAAATCTGTAACTTTTCATTCTTCTCCAAAATTTTTTTTGGTACTTTGTGTCACTTATCTTACAAAGCATGGATCAAGGAAAAGTAAATTTTTTTGTCAAAAGTCATGTTTTTAAAGCAAAATACAAAATCTATGCTGCTAGTGCCGAGCATTTATACTAACACTAGTGGTAGAATAATTTTTTTCTTTTTGCATTTTTTCTGGCATAGAAATTCAATTACTAAAAATCCCATTAAAGAATTTTATGTTTTTCCAGAAAATTATTTTATTTTGGCAATATCTAAAAAATCAAATGAGAAATTACAAAACATTTTCAAAATAACAAAAATAAGTTTTTTTTATTGTTCTATAAGTGTGTTTATTGTTTTGTATTTTTATAAAAATAAAAAATTATAAAAACTGCTTGTTATTCAATGTCATTGTCAAGGATGATTAATTATATCAATTATAAATTAAATACAATGTCTAATTTAATTTTTAATATGCATAAAACATTGTTTTGTTAATGTCAAGACTTGAAAACTTTCTTGTAATGTGCATGGAAATTGATTGTAGAAAACATGTGCAGAGTTTTTAGCATGTCTCTAAGAATGAGTAATGTTTTATGTTTGATAATGATTCATTCACTCACTTATCTTGATAACATATATGTTGCGGCCAAGTCAACCCTCCTGGTAGACCGGACTTAATTGAGCCATCTTAGCCCAGGAGCGGCACAGTGCGCAAACAGACACAAAAAATATAAAGCTAAAAGGCAACTTTTTAATATGGAAAACCTGTCAACTGGGTAAAAAATAACGTGGTCGAATCTATGTTGACCAAACTTCCACTATTTGTTGTCGTGTTACAAGACTTTTGATAGAAGCGAGGACAATAGACTGCTCGCAGTTACAATTATGAGAGAGAGAAAGAGAGTACTGGGCTCGGAGGGTAACATGCCACCTCTCACAGAGCTAATTCTTTTTCCTATTATAATAGGGAGACTCACACACTGGATGAATTGGATATTTTGAGTGATTTAGAGTCCTTGACTATCTATTGGAGGTGGGTGCAACTTATTTGGTTTGTTCGGATTTCGGTGACTTGGAATCTTAGGTGGCACATTATATGTGCCTTACCTTTTGCAGTCTGTCTCCTGTTGTGGTTAGAGGTGTAACACCTCACAAACAAATAGAACCCTAGGAAGTTTTTGTCATGACTAGGTCATGACAAGATTTAAGAAGACCATGAGTGCCTAGGTAAATTGGTGAAATCACCTTGGTCTGCAAATAATAATTTTTGGTCACCTGTTGAGGATTTGGATTTTGGTTCCCAACTTGACTACTTGACCCCACCATACCACTTTCAATCATATAACGGCCATTTAGTGCCCTACCAACCTATTTGGGACCAACCAAAGAGGTTAAGTTAATTAGAGTCAACCCAAGCCCTAGTTAGGCCAAATTGCCCTAAATTGGCCCAAATTGATTGCACCAATCCACAAATGGACTTGGGTGGTGGCAAGGGACTCAAGACACATATTTGACCAGTCAACCCACTCAATTGACCTAGTCAACTCCCCCAAGTCAACCTTGGTCAAATCAAGCCAAAAATGGGAAGGAGAGTTAAGCCCAACTTCAATCCAATTAGGTTAGGCCCAATTATGATGGCCCACTAGCTACAACAAGTGAAAATTATTTAGAATGCCACTAAAATTCTGGGAAGGGTGTTTAAGAAAGATAAAATGGGTGTTTCATTCAAGGGAGGAGAGAGAAAGAGGAAGGAGATTAATGGAGAATTCAAAAGACCTTCCCTCTTCCATTTCCTAAGAACCCATTCCTCTTCCCTGACCCTTGGGAAGAAAATGCCATCTATTCCAGCCGGCCAAGCATAGGAGAAAGCACCCATTCACCTTTGCCGAAAGCTCCATTCAAGTCCATTAATGGCCATTCATGGCTTGCCTCTCCCACTCCCCAAATTGACACCTCCATCAGTTTTAAAAGCTCCCAAGCAATCAAAATGAACCTTTACATCACTGCCTTAGATGGAGAATTGAGAATTCGACAAGGAAGAGCTTGGAGACCATCGACCATGACACACCACCACCACACTTGTCGTCAAGCCCGTCTGCAGGTCTAGTCTAATTCCTTTTCCTCTGTGCGAGATCAATAGATCAATAGGTGGAGAAATCGGGCTCAATCGAGCCCGATCAGTGAGAAAAAATGAGAGATTTCCATGAAAATTCAACCCTTTGAGTTCGCCAGAAATGACCTCTCCGGCGTCCATGTCGCTGTTAGGCAGTAGCTGCCACCTTAATAGTGGTGGTGGTGGTCATTTCTGGCTCCAGGAAGAAGCAATCCTGGCCCTTGGCTCATCGAGGATGATGACCTGTAGCCGTTGGATTGGCTTGATTTGTTAAGAGCGGGTCTGATATATATTAATTGAATTTATTTCATCTGTGTTACATTATTTCATTCACTTGGTTTTAATTATTAAAAATATAGAGAGGCTTTCTATGTAAATGTGACCAACATAGAAAACCTAGCACTTGGTGTTTTATTTAATACAAAATTATAATCAACCAATTTAGACCATTGGATTTTCCTCAGCACACTTTTTCGTGCAAGGTGTCCAAAGGTTAATCAGAAATTAAAATGTGTGCCCCCAGTGATCCACTTAGTCAAATGACCTGAAAATTTTACCATAGACTGGAATGGTCTTGACACTTAACATATCCAAAAATCAGAATTTTTGGAGATGATTTTCTAATAGTTTTTTTAATAATTTAATAATTCATACATATGTTGAAAATAGGGTCTATGGACCTTAAATTTCCCCCAATCTGTGTTGGAAGACCAGAGGTGTCATTATATGCCCATGAAAAAAATATCAGATCATTTGGAGTTGATTGATGGGATAACTTGGTGTATAAAGTTGGTCACCTGTGGCTAATAGGTCTAGCTCTTCAAAAGTGTACATAGAGAGGTTAAGTGATCAACCCTTCAACTATTCAAGGTGAAACCTTGGCCACTACCTTATTATCCCACTAAACACCCTCATGAATAATTTTAGGAGTATTTATAGTTGAAATATCATGAAACCATAGAACAAACCTTAGGGCTGTCTATTAAGATTAGTGAAGGATATAGGGCCACATCTCTAAGGTTTGGACCAAGACTTTGTAGATAGTCTCATTGGATGGAAATACACTTTAAATAATTTACTTAGAATTTTATGGCCACTCTTTCCCCACAAAACACTTATTACATAGTTTAGGAACTTTCCTTTCAAGTGCAAAACACATGACCATACAATATTGGAAGATCGTGAAACTTTTGTAGTGGGCCTATATTGATGTTATATATCTCTGCAAATTTTATGGTAATTTTTGGTTGAAGAATTATAGAACCTCCTTTGTAATCCTAGAAAGTACTGTCTAGAGAAAATAATTGTTTTAGGAAAAATTGTGTACTAAAAAATTATGAAACTTGGTGAGTAAATTTTTTAGATCAATGTGATGCCCTGTTAATTTTATTATAATTTTTGAAAATAATTATGTAGAGGTTCCTTCCCAAATTGACCTATACAATCCATAGGCGAGTGTGAAGGCCTCGCCGTTGGTAGAATCTTGCTCCATTCATGTTGGTAGGAGAATCAATATGGAGGCACTGTTAGCCTCAGGATCCCACTGGAGAAGAGGCTGGCCCGTCTCGTCCTGGTGCCTCTAGCTGAGGACAAAGTTTCGGTTCCCTCTCGGCACTGGTCCCTCGGGAGCCTTCTCCACGATGGCAGCAATCTTGGTGGTAGTACTCGTCATGCCCATCGCAGGCGGGGCCTTAGAGGGGCTTCGACGGCGAACTTACCCTTGTCTAATGTGGATGTTTTGGTCTTCTTGGAAGATGTTGAGGGAAGAGCATCCGGTTTTTGATTCTAGGCAGTCGGCAGGGACGAGGTACCCAACTCCTCCCAGTAGGCCAAGACCGCCGATTGAGCGAGAGATAGGCCAGGGGCTAGAGCCCTGGTTTCCTCATATGACTAGTGGAGAGGGATTTCTTACTCACCTATGCGGATAGTAAGGATCATCTTTGTTGAATCCCAAGGCAACAACCTAAAGGGAGGGACGGAATGATACCTTCTTCGGGGAGGACTTGTAGAAGGGAGTCAAGGTCCCGCCGCAAGAACTTGACATCGAAGTTCTCGGTTCCGAAGAATGCGAGAAGGGTGATCTCGTGCCCCCAAGAGTGAGAGGCTTGTAGGTCGCCTCGTCATATTGGACGGGAGAGAGGGGCACGTTGCCTAAGTTCTTAGAAATGAAAATGAACTTCTGGGGCTAGTGGTGGTTCTTGTTGGCAAGGCTGCTCGTCTTGATCGTCTGTCCCGAAAAGAAGACAACCCGCTCTTGGCTCGGAAGTTGAACAGCTTCCGGAAGACCGAGAGGTTGAACTCGATCCTTTCTGCGCGCATATAGCAGGAGAATGCTACCAGAAGAGTGACAAAGTTCGGGTTGAGTTGTGCGGGAACCACTCTAAAGTATTGGAGGGTTTGGCGCACCTCTGGCCAGAGGGGGAGACAGAACCCCACCTAAAACTGTTCCAGGGGGATGGTGAGCTTCCCTTCAGTAGGAAATTGATTTTGCCTTGACCCTCGGGATGCCGCACGACGAACCCTGGCAGGACGTAATTAATTGGCAATTACAAAAAATTATTCCTCCTCGGTCAGCTTGCAGGGGGAAATCATGGTGAATAAAGCCTTGCGCGCATCGAGTCCGACCGTTTATCTCTCCCAGCATTTTGCGAGTGTGCGAGGGAAGTTAGGTTTGTGTAGGCGCGAGACCTCGAAAGTTGTGAGTGCGTGAGAAGATGACTAAGACCCGAAATCAAATGATAGTAAATGTGATGGGTGAGCCGACCTATTTATAGAAAAATTTTGGCAATCATGAGGTTTTCCCCAGGCGGCGGGGGAGGATAGAATTTTTTAATATTCTAGCGCATCATAATTCGCCCGACCCCGCTGTCGCTTCTTACCTGCAAATGGCGAAATCCTATGGAAAGGATCCCGGGTAAGCGAAAGGCATAACGCAATGAGTACAGGAAAGGCAAGTATGATATTCAACAGAAAATGTTCATTGTGTAAGGCAAGAGCATTATTAAAGATACAGAAGGCCACTCGCCAGGCGAGTGCAAACTTAAATATTAACTTAAAATTTTATTACTTGGCAATGCGAAAAGGGTACAGTTTGTGAAAGATCGTTAGGAAGATAGGGTAAGAAAAGGTGGGACCTAAAGAGCTCAGTACAGGACCCATTGTCGACGGTCCCGACCTCACCTCCTCGACCTCGAAGGCACTCGCGGGTAGTAGTAGGCGCTCACAGTCGTGAGCTCCTAGTTGACAAGTGCATCTGATCCCGGGCTCGCGCAATGTGTCTTTCGGGAGAGGTCTCCTCACACCCGCCTCCCTGCCGCTCCATCCCCCTGATGTGATGCGAGTAGTCCCTCTCGAAGATGCCCAACCTACATTCAGCTGCAACCTGGTGTACTTTCGTCTGATGAGAGACTTCTCCCTGCATCCAGATCAGTTTCTCTAGGACCTCTACCATCCTCTCCTTAAGTGTCTAGGCATTTTCGTGATCAACAAGGATGTTTGCGATCTTGCTGGGAGATGGTGGGGGTAGAGAACTCCTCCTCATCGGCAACAGGAGCCGCCGCCGAGGTGTCCTAGTAGCCTGGCGGGAAGTTTCGGCCACTGTCAGGATCAATTTCAAGAGAGAATGGGAGGGTTCAGTCATTTACCTGGCGTAGGGATGGTGCTCCCGCCTAGTGGCTGGCAGGAAGGACCAGGTCTTCCCTCGAAAGATCCCGCAAAGAGCTGGTGACCCGTTTTCCCCCATCCCAGACAGATTTGTGTTTGTCCCGGCGGGTGGATCCCGGCCAGTTGGGAGGCGACGAGTTCCTTCTCGGTCGAGGGCTGAGAGCCTAAAGCTGGTGTTTTTGGGATCTCGACAACTGGGGTCTTGGGTGTTGGACTGACCGGACTTGTAGTCCTAAAGGGAGGAGCTGCAAGAAGCAGTATAAGTGGAAAGTTATGAGTTAAGGAGTGCGAGAAGGTAACCATCAGTCATACCTGGAGCGGCTATGGTTTCGGCCATGGCAACTTGGGTGGCAGTCTCCAGATCCAGCTGTTCGCTCCCTTCGGGGAGCCAGGGTGTCTTGGCATTCACCGGGGGAACGCCAGCATCGCACTCTGGCATTGGCTCCTGCAAATAGACGTGTGGCTCAGTTCAACATTGCCATTTTTGGGGATTTTTACCAGGATGGTGGTAAGTAAAATACCTCCGCTAAGATGGCGAGGTTCTCACGATTGGGGTTAGGGGTCGGAGAAGTAGACTCGTCTGCCGCAGGGTTCCACCGAATCATCTTCGACCTTTTCGGTCGGTAGGGTGTGAAAGTGATATCAGATATGATCTGATACCAATAGAAAGTGATGCCTCAGATGCTGAGGAATTGATTTAACTAACTCTATAGGAGGGGAGTATTTTAAAAACTTTAAGTTGTTTTTACATCGGATTTAAAATAGGTGATATATATATATAGGGCATATACTATGCGAGCAATCCTAAGGTACGGGCGTACGGGCAAGGGAATTTGGGGGTCAAGATGGTCTCAAAACGAAACTTGATCACATTGAAAGTTGAAGATCTCGGCGAGACAAACAACTTTCATGTTGATCACGTTTTGATTTGAAGCCGTCTTGGCCTTCGATTTGGGCCTCGAAATCGCGGTTGGCGAGAGTGCTACAGTAAAGGCTCTCGCCTCCCGCGATTTCGAGGTCCAAATCGAAGGTCAAGACGACTTCAAATCAAAACGTGATCCACATGAACGTTGTTCGTCTCGTCGAGATCAACAACTTTCATGTTGATCACTTTTCGTTTTGAGACCATATTGACCCCCAAATTCCCTTGCACGTACGCCCTGTACTTTAGGATTGCCCATATATTATATATCTTTATTATATAAACCGATATGCATATCTCAAAGGCACACCATGCTTTCAATATTATCCATACGATCATCTTTTAATCAAAGGTCACGATGGACTTTATAAAAGCCACGGATTGTCTATTGTAAAAACCATGGATCCTCTTGGTAAATTCCTGTGCACCGTCAATTTATGTTTGATGGAACGCTAATAACCGCACGATAGCTAAACCTAAACCAATTTCACTCTCCCTCTATCAAAACAGTCGAAAGCTGCCGCTGCTGTGTCGTCATGTCGCCATCGTCGCAGACTGAAAGCCGCAGGTCATCTAGGTCATATTCTCCCGCACGATAGCGCCAACAGAGTTACCATCTTCTTCCTCCTCATGGTATGCTTCCTTTTTCTTCCTACTCACCACGGTATGCTTGGGTCGGAATCTTGAAAGCTCCTGACACGGTATGCTCTGTAGAGGAGCTTTTTACAGAGTTACCCATCTTCCTCCTCCTCATGGTATATGGATTGAAAAATATTGGGTAACTTTGTATACCGTGCCTTTGAGATACGGACGGAGATTACACCCAAGAAAATGGAAGCAGACTACATATTGCGTAACTCTGTATGCTCTGGTTGTTATCGTGTTTCCATTTTTGGGTATGCTTCCTACAGAGCATAACTCTGCCGGGTTTCTACCAGAGCATACCTTCGACTTATCTTTTGACAGAGCATACCGTGAAACAGTAGCCGCACGGTTTAGATAGCTCCTCTACCATCCCGGCCCAAGCAAATTAGTTCAATATCTGTAGATTTCGTTCGCACAGTTTTCTGAAGCTCCTCTACCAAGCTTTCTACATTTTCTTACTCCTCACGGTATGCTTCCATTTCTCTCTACAGATCCTGCACAAATCTTCGATTTCTCTCTATAGATCTTGCAAACCACCCTTTCTCGCCATGTATGCTTCCATTCCTCACCATAGGATTTTCAAGTTTTTTTAATCAACCACTCTTCTGATGTGCAGGTGGATGAGTATGAAAGAGAAGTCGGTTGTTCAACTTTGGGACTTCTTCTAAAATCGAGGTGTGGACTGCAGGTCTCAGTCGGTTGTTCCACTCCTCGCAACTTTGTTCTTTTGCGGTGACTTTCTTTTATTTCTGCATGCAAATTTTTTTTGCCAGCAGAACTGTTCTCCTGTTTTCTTTTTGTTTGTTTTAATAAATCAGTATTATTGTGGTTGTTTTTGTGTTTGCATAATCAGTAATATAGTTTTCTGTCTGACCGAAAGTAACATATTGCTAATACGAATTACACAGTAACATAATTACACTAATTATAAAGTAACATAATTACACTTATTATACGGTAACATAATTTATACTTTCAACTCAAAATTTTCTTAATCAACTCAAAGCTGGCTTTTAGTGATATTATAATTAACTGATTAAAAAATTATGTTTTATAACTAGCAATCTTGGATTTGAGTGGCTTTGATATTATAATTTATAAACATTCTGTCGGCACTATTTATAATTAACTGATTATACAAGCATTCAAATTTTTATTCTTAATGGCAGTTCTGACAAAAATTAATTTATTGGCTTATAATCAGAAATCATTAGTTAATCAGTAATACAGTAAGTAACAGAAAGCCAATATGGTGCCCAACCAAACAGAAAGCCATAATGTATAACTAATGATTATACAACTGTCTGACTCTTTTCCTGATTATACAATCTTAGATTTTTGTAACTCTCAAATGCCATATTTTCCAAAAGTGTTATAGATGTGGTTCTCTCTTTTAAGGGATATATATAAAATAACATGGCTTCTCTTATCAATAACTCACATCTAAACCCAATATTGTCATAAGCAACTATGCAACTCTTAAATGCCATATTTCACAAATGTGCTCTTTATGTGGTTGTCTCTTTAATTTCTTCATAATTAATGATTTAATTTTAAGGGATAAATATTTAATAAAGTCAGATCTTCAATTTCTTCATAATTAATGATTTGCTACAACTATCTGACTGCTTGACTTAGACGCATGAGTTATTCGTGCAATTATTCTTTCCTGTTCTTACCTATATTGTTCTTACCCCTTTATAGTTCCTTCCATATGATTAACCTTTTGACATGTCTGTTATCTTATGAAAAAAATATTAAGTCGACCTTACATGTTTGGCCCTGATTTTCTGTCAATTGGTGTCAATTTTATTTTTATTTCTCCAAACTTTCACATGCTTTTTAATCTTATGTACGTGAATTTACTGAAATTTAGTGCAAGGAAATTTACTGAAATTTCATTTTGGCTTTATGAAAATTATTGTCGCTGCCCCCAAACAATGACACTATAACTGAAGAGGTGTATGCTAATCAACCAGAGGGATAACAAAAAGGGGGAAAATCAAGTCTACAAACTTCACATGGCACTATATGGATTGAAAAAGGCACCTCGGGCGTGACACTCAAATATTTCTGCCTATTTAGATCCCTCCATGTTCATAAAAGCTGAATCAAATTATGCAGAAATTATAGTATGTCTTTATGTTGATGATCTCTTGATCACTGGAGGGTCAAAAAGTGAAATTCATGAATTTAAAACCAGAATGAAGGAGAGGTATGAAATGTCAGACCTTGGGTATATAAAATTCTTTTTGGGTATGGAGATCATGCAATTTCATGGTTCTTTCTTTCTCTCCCAAGAGCAATATGCTAGAGAAGTGCGCAAAAAGTTCAATATATTTGATTGCAATCCTCGCACAACCCCCATGTGTGCAAATATGAAGCTGTGCAAGTTCAAGGAGATGAAAAAAATGGATGAAGACACCTATAGAAGTTTAATTAGATCTCTAATTTATCTGACTCCAGACCCGATCTTGAGCATTCTGTTATTCTTTTATCCAGGTTTTTGAGTTCACCGACCAAGGAGAATATGGTGGCAGCCAAGCGAGTTCTAAGATACATAAAAAGAACAATCTCCCACGAGATTCTCTACACCAAGGATCTCAACCCATCTCTCACAGGATATTGCGATGCAGATTGGGGAGGCTCTTAAGCTGATCAAAGAAGCACCGGGGGTTACGTGTTCGTTTATGGATAAATCCCCGTCTCTTCGAGGCCAAGGAAGCAGCAAACTGTAGCCCTGTCTACGATTGAAGCTGAATACATGGGTATTACTTAAGCCAAATGCGAAGGCATCTGGATGCAGAGTATGATCAGAGAGCTTACTGATGAAAGAAGAAGAAGGCGATATCACTTAAATGCGACAATAGCGCCTCCATAGCATTGTCGAAGAGTCTGGTGTTCAATAATCACATCAAATATATCGAAATCAAATACCACATCATCATAGAGAAGATCGAGAATGAAGAAGCAAGTGGAACTTTGTTCATCAGAACTCCAGGTCGTCGACATTTTTATCAAGTCGCTCTTCTGTAGTCGTTTCATCAAATTCAAATTTGACCTAAAGGTCACTGGACCACCGGTTCAAGGGGGAATATTGGAATATAAACAACAACAAATGCCGCACCCACGACAAATGTCGCCCCCATGTCCAATATATTTGGTTTGTGGGCGAAGACCGCTTGGATGCGGACGCAGCCCGCAACGCCGTATCGAGAATAGGCACTCCCGACAAATGTCACACGCCCGAACAATGATGCCGCTCACAAACAATGTCGACGCCCACAAACAATGCCACCACCCACAACCAATGTTGCCATCCACGACTAATGTCGCTCCCACGATCAATATCGCCGCACACAACACATGTTGTCGCCCACGACCAATATCGTTGCCAAGCGGGCGAAGCCCGCAGCGCTGCATCGAGAACGGGTGAAGCCGTTCGAAGATGCTAGTATTCATATATATATATATATATATATGTATATATATATATATATATATATATATATATGTATATATATATATATATATATATATATATGTATATATATATATATATATATATATATATATATATATATATAACTTTATACTATAAGGGAAGAGAAAATAGAGGATGGTGTAACATTTTTAGACAAATATACCCCTCATGTAATAGGATCCAGATCCAGGAACTCCAGGGGGTCCAGTTCCAATTTTGCATATTAATGGAGCGGAATCATAAAAAATGGTTAACACGAAAGTTGTAGATATCACCGAGACGGACAACTTTCATGTTGAATATTTTGAGCACTGTATTTTTTCGGAGCCCAAATCGGGGGTCTAAACGAATTCAAATAAAAAAATGTTCAACATGAAAGTTGTTCGTCTCAGGATATCTACAACTTTCGTGTTAATCATTTTTTGTGATTCCGCTCAATTAAATCGCAAAATGGGAACTCCACCCCCTAGAGTTCCCGCAGGAACTCCAGGGGATCCGGATCCCATGTAATAACACACGTTTTTTTCATTTCAATGGCTTTTTGGTCAAATTGTAAATAACCAGTACTTTACTCCTCTCCCGGTTTTGCTCTTTTGATCATTTGGTCAATAAAGCACGATAAAACATGTATCCTCCGATTCTACTCTCCTGCCGAAAGTGAAAGGACAGCGAATATCTGCTTTGCTCTCTTCCCACACGACAAAAGGAAGTCCTGCTTTCTCCTCCCTGCACGCAATTGTTGCCTCATGTCGTCGCCTCTCCCCGTACCATCACATCCAGCCTCGACTGCCACCCGATGCGTGTATAACCCAACCTACCATCCATAGAGCCCCACCACACCGCAAGAGCTTCCTCTCCCTCGACAGAGATTCTCTGCCACTGTTCTCCTCCTCAACAACCTCTAATCTCTGGCAAGCTCCTCACGGTAAGATACCAACATTACTTTTCCCCATCTTCTTCATTGCTTTGTAAGTTCTATTCCTAGGGTTCTGCAAATGTTTTTTTTAAGTATGGACTTTGGAAAAATCAGTATACAAGGAAACCTTCTCTTTCTCAGATTTCAAAATTTATTGATTTAAAACTGTGGGAATCTTTTATCGATTTCAAAGTATTATCAGATTTTAAAACATTGAATCTCTTCATTCAAATCTGAAGAGGTGCGACAAAAGTTGTCGGCTCCTGTAGCCTCCCCTCTGCATCACAGTGAGTTCCTTCAGGTGCCTTTTATTTCTGTGATTTTTTCTCTAGCAGTTATTCTGTAGCATTTCTTTACAATTCCCCTCTTTCAGGCCCTCCTCAGGAGCAGCTCCTCCTCAACTACTCTTCCGAGCTTCCTTCAGGTGCATTTTTTTTGTGCTTCTTCCCTTTTAACTCAAGCATATGCACCATCATTCAATATTGTGTTTTCAGCTTTTTGTCTTTTTAGAAAGAATTTTGTGCCAACTTTGCTATTTCAAAAACTCAAGTTTAGGTATCATCCTTCTTAGATCAAAAAAACATGTCTGCTTTTCAGATATTGTATTTTCAAATTTTTTTGTTTTCAGATCTCTATCATGTTTTAATATTCAGAAAGGTATGTACTCTATTTGTGGTTTGTTAATACCATGCTTTTAGATTTTGAGTTTTCAGGTATGTATTCTGTTTATGGTTTGATGATACATAATCTGAAAAATCTGAAAACAAATAATTATTTAATATTTTATTGAGCATTCTATGATTCCAATATTATTATCTATCATCTGTTTATCCACCAGCCAGACAACCCGAGAATTTGTATAAGTCCACGACACCTCCTGAGAAGGTGTTTTGCATGCCATCCCGCAAGGCCTCCTAGTGCGTGATGCCACTCAAGTCATCACCAGCGCATCTTTGTGCGCTCCGCCCACGACCGATGTCCCCTCCCATGACCGATGTTGCCCCCCATGACCGATGTCGCCCCACACGACTGATTTCACCACCCATGAAAAATGTCTCCGCCCACAACCGATATCCCCGTCCACGACCAATGTTGTCCTCATGAAAAATGTCGCCCCCCACGAAAAATGTCACCCCCATGACCAATGTCGCCCCCATGACCAATGTCGCCCCCGACCAATGACACCCCCACTACCAATGTCGCCCCTGACCAATGCCGCCCCCACGACCAATATCGCCCTCGACCAATGCCGCCCCCACGACATATGTCGCCCCACGACAAATGTCGCCCCCACGAAAAATATCACCCCCACGATAAATATCGTCCTCATGACAAATGTTGCCATCACGACAAATGTGGCCCGCACGGGGTCCCCCGTGCACGACTGTTTGTATATTCATATATATATATATATATATATATATATATATATATATATATTCATATATATATATATATATTTCATATATATATATATATATATATATATATATATATATATATATATATATATATATATAAGAAAGAAAATATATATCATAGCACACCAAAATAAAGAAGTGGAGCACAACCCGACGACACAAGAAAATTTATAGTGGTTCCCCAATAAACCTAGGTATATCCACTCTTCTACCACCCTGGTAGGAATCCACTACAGGTTTTTGATCAGGTGCCCTGCCGCCACAGGTTTTTGTTTAGGTGCCCTGTCACCACAAGATCTATTTTTAAGGGAGATCTAACAACCCTTTGAGTTTTTGATCCGGTGCCCAAAAATCAAACCAAGTCTTTTGATCAGGAGACTTGACAACTAAGGGATTATCTTTTGAAAGGAGTCATAACCTTGTACATAGTTCGAAAATAAGATTGATATTGTCTTCTCTATCTCAATCCTCTGATAAGACTAGTGGATTTTGTTATGTTATCAAAGCTCCCCCATAATTATTGAAATCTGGTCAGGAGTGGAGACTTTGCTTCAGGGTGTAGGTCTTCAAATTGAAAACATCTTCTTCCAGTATATGTATCTGAGTGTTTGTGGAGTTGATCTCAGAATGATGAGTGTTTGCTGGAAGAAAAGCTTGAAGAAGAAGAATGATGAAGAACAAGAAGATCTGTGATTCTATTTCTTGTTCTCTGTATGTAGATGTTCTCATCTTCTTCCTAACTGTTAGACTTATTCTATCTAGTGTATGTACCAATCTTCTGAAAATTTATTTTATATCTTGATTGCTGATTTGAAATTCAAATTTCTTGAAGTCCTCTGTATATTTTCTGGGAAATGGAACGACTGATTTTATCTTTAATGCATTTCCTCAACTGTTGCAGTAAATATGTTAAGTAATAACTATGTAAAATCCCTAATTCATGCTTCCATGAATGACTATATTCTTGAGAATATAAGCATTAATTGTCAGAGTATTACTTTCTTAATTACTGATATTAAACTGACCTAGTCGATCTGAGAATCTGCAGAGAAGATTAGTCGAGCAGAACCTGGATGGAGTTAGTCGACCTCAGTAAAGCTTTCGTCGACCTGAGCACCAAGTTTGTCAAGCTGATAAGTCTTCTTCGTCGAGCTGAGCTCCAAAATCGTCGAACAGAAAATATACTTACCAAACTGAGCTCCAAGTTCATCGAGCTGAGATGGCACTTCGTCGAGCTGAGGTTCTGATATAAGCTCACAGTTCGTCGACCTGAGCTAGACTTTCGTTGAGCTCAACTCAGAGATGGAACTCTGAGTTCGTCGAGCTGAGTTTGACGATCGTTGAGCTGAGTTACGCTATCATCGAACACATTTTTGTAATCTTCAAAACTATCTTGTCTTTTAAGTCTTGTGTTCTCTGAAGTCTTTTAAAGGTAGGACTCAGTGATCTAACCTAATGTGATAGTCCTAAATCCTGAAACTAACATATGACCCTAGAATATACATGGTGGGTCATCAATCCTAATAGTGAACCTAACCAAAATCACAAGTAGGGTTCCAACAGGGTGAATCAGCAGGCCTCTTGGACGAGAGCCATGAGGCATATTTGGACGCCTTGGAGCTAGCCTTTCCTACACATTAGCAAGACGGTCCAAATCTCTTGCGAGAGCGGTTTTGCGGTCAGTCTACCGTACATGGTCGAAGCGGTGAAAGCTCAGAAGACAAACTGAGGTTGATCAAGGATACCGTCTTCAGGGCTCTGTCATGAGATATTTATTGAGTTGTGGAGGGACCCACAAAAGATTCCCATCCAAGTCAGCAAACACTCATTGAATTCCGAGGGTTGGACTTTTCTTTCCAAGCGTAGGACTAGCTCGCAAAGAGCGGTGATTGTGTACAACCACATATTAGCTGAGTGGGCCCCTACGACAAGATCCGGACTTTGTAAGACCAGGTCAAAGTGCTAAAGTAGGCGAGGGGCTAGGCAGGCCCGCACTCACCCAGATGGAGCGAAAGGGTTCCCGCCTATAACAGGCAGAAAGGTTCCCGCCCATAGTAATCGGGTGGCATGTTGATCTCGCATCCGCCCTTTCTGGGAGCTGTGGAGGCGAGTGTCAGGCTCACCCATCACTCGCCCCCCTATAAGTGAGTGATGCCTTCATGGACCACTCGCCCAGTAGGGTGCAGAGATAGAATTACCGGAATGCCCTTGAAGGACTGCAAATAACTTTCTAGAACAATGAAGCTACACTGTTGGTAGACCCAATTGGGCTGCGTATATAAATTAAACCAAGGGGCTTGGGAGAGGAAGAGTTCCTTGATCTTCTGGGTGTGTGGTGGGATCTCCTGGCTGAGACCTCAGTTCTATTACTAAGTTCCCGATTCTTCGGTCTGGAGTGCTAGTCTGAGGGAAGTAGGTGTGAGACCATACCCTTTTGGGACCTCGAACTCCACAGAGACTGATTTCTGATTTCGACGCCGCACAAAAGATATCCGTACTTCTCCCAAAACTGGACGAGGAGCCTTCCTCAAGCCAAGGTCCTCTCTCTCATCCCTTTGATATATATATATATATATATATATATATATATATATATATATATATATATAGAGAGAGAGAGATAGAGAGAGAGAAAGAGAGAGGATTTAACAAGCCCAAACAAAAGAACAATCCGGTTTAGAGGGGCGGTATAAAACACATCCAACATGTGCCAAATTTTTGCTTAAAGAATCTTTATAGGTCTCCTATCCCTACATGAGAGTGGGAGAGATTAAGAGAGATAGGGGAGAAGAGATGGAAAGAGAAACTGATTTTTTAGATAAAAATATACTTTTTTACAAAATAAAAATAAATTATCGATTTATATTTTTTACGGTTATTTTAAGTACTCATATATGGGCGCTACCCGCTTGAATGCGGGCACAACCTGCTAAGAGTTAGCGAGCGCGGCCAATGCGCGCGTGACAATACACATAGTGTAACACCCTCATCCGTCACATGGGATATAACAAAAGTTCCTGCCGGGGGCCCACGCCATATACCATGGACAGCTAGTGGAGTTACCTATTAATAACAAATTATTGCCAAAAAAACACGTGTTCTAACTCAGAGTATTCTAGCGGAAGCTTTTTAAAATAGTTGTAAGAACAAAAGACACAACATGAATGTCCACTAAGAACACACAGTAGGAATGAGCGTACAAATACACAAAGTACTTGGCCTTATGGCTTTACAAGAGTTTACTTTAAATAATAAATGTCTTCCAAACATCGGCACGCTGGCCGGACACACATGAGCATAAAAGTAAACATTGGCTTTTGGCCTTCGAGGGCCTGCACAGCAACCAGGGCTTCAGCCCGCTACTTGCCACTAGGCTCCGCAGCACTTGCAATCAACATTCCACCGCAGTGGTGGGAAACAAAAGAAACGGTCAGCTATGACTGACCAAATTATAACGACCCCACCCATAAATCGGGGCGGCGGTGCTCCTTCCCTGCATTTTATTAGTATTACCAAACATGATAGTGAAAGTATAATTTAAATACACTTCACCACAGGCGTTGGCACGCACGGCCACAACCCCGTGCTCTCAGGGCACATTCTTGGTGAACCTGGTCCACCACCGCCCCCAGGACGACAACATCATGAGCATTTCAGTCTTCCCGCCCGAAGCCTAAGACCCCTCTATGCCATCGGTAGGCCCTTTAAACCGAACCACATAGAGCGGGAACGGTTCCACTCAACTCGTTGCTCACATCGTCACGTTAATTTAAGTCATCGGCGCGGGTCAAGCTTCCCCGAAGCTCGAGTATCGATCACATAATATTACATAACCCAGTTATGTACAAGTTGTCTCCCAGGCCACCAAGATGGCAGATCCACGTATCTACCCAGTTTTTCGGGTGTACCTTGAGGTTAGTCCCCAAGGCTCCTTGTTGCAATCTACCACGTAGAAAATCCGAAAAGAACCATCGGCACGGAGTCTTCTCCGGCTATTCATGCATAATGAAACATCATCGATCCAGACCAACTTGTCTGGGTAGGCTTCACACACCGTGCTTATGTCCGTACTTCGATTCCAGAATATACATGCAAAACTAGGAGGACTATTAATGTCCACCCAAAGGAACACCTCACACTCACCGCATTCTCGCGAGAGCAGGTTTCCTATGCAGAAAGGAAGAGGACTTCACATGTCCAAGAAGAGAATCGTTATCCTAGAAGTTCGTTTAGGCACCATGGAGAAGAGAAGAAACTTAGATGGATGAAAAGCACCGCAACGGCCTCGCCTCCAAGGATCTGGACTCGGCTTCCGATTCGGAGTTCTAAAACTCCAACGGTGGATGAATTTCTCTTTCCTCTACAACCCTTGCTCTCCCCTCTCTCTAACTCTTTAAAAAGAGAATGGTCAAAGGAAAAATGATGAATAAACCCTCCATTCTTGACCTTATCACTGCAGGAACAATTCTGGGTCGTCGGATCCCATCTAAGTAAAACGAACGACCTAGATTCGCCCTTAAAATCAATTTCCTAGGCCGAACACAGCTTGTGACATTCCCATGTCACAGTCTGTGTCTCACGATCTGAACTCGATCGTCGAATGCAGAATCAGACACGGGCTCAGACACGCCAGTGCACTTCTTGACACACCCATGTCAGCTTATGACACGCCCGTGTCACGGGGCGTGTCCCTCAAGTGACACAGGAAACCGTCACATCCCGACAAGGATACGGGCTTAGACACGCCCGTGTCAACATTTGACACACCCGTGTCGATCAGTACACGCCCGTGTTTCAGGCCGTGTCCCTCACCCGACACAGCCCATCTAACACAGAGAAGGACAAGGCCCTGTACAGCACGTGTCCAACGTAGACACGCCCGTGTCTGACCAGGACACACATTTGTCTCAGGTCGTGTGTCTCACTCAACACTACCCTGCCCACATAGAGCAGGACAAGGGCCTAGACACGGCCGTATCTCAGGCCGTGTAGCCGACCTCCAAGGGTCGTAGAACGCATTTCGTCGACCACACAGAAAATCATCGAACTCATAGAAGAACACGACCACGGACATGCCCATGTTACAGGCCGTGTGACCCTTGCCAGGACCCAGATTGGCCTTAAGACGCTACCAGATCATTTCTGAGTTTTGGGGCATTACAATTCTCCCCCCTTAAAAGAAGTTTGCCTCAAAATTATAGAATGAAAAGTACTCAAAAATTAAATGGTACCTGAGCGAAATAGCTTGGGATACTCCTCAAGCATGGTCTGCTCTCACTCCCACGAAAGCTCCTCATGACCGCAGTAGTCCCACCAGACTTTGATCATCCTGATGTCTTTGTTACAAAGTCGCTTGACTTTAGAGTCCTCAATGCGAATGGGTTTGACCTTCATCGTCAACCGACTGTCAACAGGTACCTGATCGACCACAATCACTTGTGAAGGCTCTTGCACCGCCTTCCGCAACACTGATATATGGAATACGTTATGTAGACCACTCAGTTGCATGAATAACTTTAGTCGATAAACCGCTTCATCAATTCACTCTAGAATCTCAAACGGTCCAAGGTACCTCGAGCTCAGCTTCTTCAAGCATCGTACCCAAGAGACACCCTTAAACGGCTTAATTTTCAAATATACCCAGTCGCCAACAGCAAACACAGCATTCCTGTGCTTGGCATTATATTATTTAGCCTTCCTGTCCTGAGCGATGAACAATTGTTCTCGTATTGTTTGTACCAATGAAGCGACGCCTTCCACTTCTTGTCATTTGTATAATTTCGACTCACCCGTCTCCAACCATGACAACAGCGTGCGACATTTTCTATTGTAAAGGGTCTCAAAGGGCTCCATTTGAATACTCACTTGGTAGCGGTTATTATAAGCAAACTCCACCATGTACATGTGATCTTCCCACCGCTTTCCGAAATCCAAGACACACATGTGAAGCATGTCCTCAATCGTCCTGTTGACCCTCTCAGTATGACCATCCGTCTGCGGATGAAAGGACGTGCTGAAGCTCCGCTTGGTTCCCAACATTTGTTGCACCAACCTCCAGTCATTGGACGTGAAGCGCCCATCTCGGTCACTCACGATGCTGCGGGGCACACCATGTAGTCGAACAATATTATCTATATAGAGTTTTGCTAGCTTTTCCACCAAATCATCCTTCCTATTCGGAATGAAGTGCGACACTTTCGTCAATCGATCTACGATCATCCAGATGGCGTCGTTTCCCTTCTACGACTTTGGCAACCCATGCACAAAATCCATTGAAGTATCGTTGAACTTCCACTCTGTGATAGGTAAGGACTTCAAGAAACCTCCGGGCTTCTGGCACTCTGCCTTCACCAAGGCGTATGTTTGACACTTCACCACATAAAGTGCCACGTTCTTCTTAAGTCATGACCACCAGAACAACTTTTCAAATCACAATACATTTTTGTGTTCCCTGGGTGAATCGAGTACTTGTTATGATGAGCCTCGTACATCAATTTTTCCCGCAGTTTACCCACATTTGGGATGCACAGAAAACTGTCCCTCCATAACAGTCCATCCTTAACAATAAATTGGGAATTTGACCCATCCAAAGCCTCATCCATGGTCTGCTTCATGTTGCTATCCAAATCAAGAGCCTGGAAAATCCTATCAGCAAGGTTATATGCAACTCTGTCCAGTTCAATTATGCTTTGGCACTCGTCTACTTGTCAACACAGGAGATCTCTAATGCCTCCAAATCCCGAAACAAATGCTCATCATGAACCAACAACCAGTTGGCCTGTGTGGTGCCCCTGGGACTTAACACATCCGCCACCGCATTGCCTTTCCCAAGCACATAATGTATCTTGAATGTGTAGTCACCCAGGAACTCCATCAACCTCCGTTGACGCATGTTTATGTCCTTTTGATCCAACAAGTACTTCAGGCTCTTGTGATTGGTATAGATATCAACCTTTACACCGTACAGGTAATGCCTCCATAGCTTCAGGGCAAATATCACGGCCGCTAACTCCAAGTCATGGACCAGATAATTACTCTCATGTACCTTCAGTTGACATGAGCCATACACTGTTATAGTCCTATGCTGCAGTAGAACACAACCTAAGCCACTGCCTGAAGCATCAATGTAAATCTCAAACCCTTCGGTCCCACTCGGCGAACATAGAATAGGCGCCGTAGTCAGCCCTCTTTTCAGTTCTTCGAAAGCTTGCGCGCACTCCAGCGACCACACAAACTTTTGATCTTTCCTCATCAAAGTCGTGAGGGGTAACACTATCCACGAGAAGTTCTCTACGAAGTGCCTATAGTAGCCCGCAAGTCCAAGGAAACTCTAGACTTCTGCCACTGAAGATAACACAGGACACTCCCGTATCACAACTATCTTTGCCGGATCTACTTCAATCCCTTCTAAACTAACTATATGACCAAGGAATGCTACCGAGGATAACCAGAATTCGCATTTGGAGAATTTGGCATAAAGTTGATTCCTTCTCAATGTCTCCAACACCATTTGCAGATGCTTGAAATGATCCTTCTCGCACTGCGAGTACACCAAAATATCATCGATAAAGACTCACGAAGTGGTCCAGGTACTCTCTGAACATTCTGTTCATCAAATCCATAAACATGGATGACGCATTAGTCAATCCAAACGGCATGACGGTGAACTCATAATGCCCAAACCGTGTGCTAAAAGCTGTCTTGGGGATGTCACTTTCCCTTATCCCAGCTGATAGTATCCGGATTTCAGATCCAACTTTGAGTACACAGTCAACCCCATCATCTGGTCGAACAGATCATCAATTCTTGGGATCAGATACTTATTCTTCTCTGTTAGCTTATTCAACTCTCAGTAATTGATACAAAGCTGTAAACTTCCGTCCTTTTTCTTAACAAAGAGGACTGGCGCGCTCCAAGGCGACAAACTTGGATGCACATAACCTTGCTCCAACAGCCCTTGCAGCTGTACTTTCAACTCTATCATCTCCTTAGGCGCTAACCAATATAGAGAGCGTGACACAAGTTTTGCACCTGGTACCAACTCAATGGTAAAGTCGATCTCACGCTGAGGTAGAGCTCCATGGAGATCATCAGGGAACACATCAAGATACTCAGACACAACTAGGATACTGTCCATACTAGGCTTGGACTTCGAAGCCTCCACTAAAGTTAAAAATAGCTCTGCACCAACACGAACTGCCTTAACCACCTGGAGAGCAGACATCAAAGTCTTGCTCGATCCTTTCATACCCGCAAATGTCGTCTCACGATCAGTTCCTAATTTGAATTCCTTGCGGCTGTAATCAATGTATGCCCACTGCTCTAAGAGCCAGTCCATCCTAAAGATCACGTCGAACTCCACTAACGGCAGTAGCGACGCTTGCAAGTCAAACTCTGGACTCCCGATCCGTAAATTTAAGCAACAAACTTTATCCGCTCGCATTGAACACCTATTAGGCAACAACACATCAAATTTTTCCCTTGCCATCGAAGAAGGTACTCCGATGAACGATATAAATCCTTCGGACAAAAAGGAATACGAAGCTCCCATATCGAACAGTGCTCTCGCCGGATAATTGAAAATCAAAACAAAGCCTAGCTCCAACAGTTATAAGCTAACACGCAAAAGGTAACAAATATATAAAGCTAAACTACTATTATTTAACTCATACATGTCACCACGTCAGTCTGCTTTATGGCCTCATGAAGGACAAGATTGTACACTGTAGGCTGAGCTGGAGCATAGTGGGATGGAGTTGACTCCACCGCCTTCCCCTTTTCCTCATATGTTGCTCCAGGCTTCCTCTCGGACTTTGGACGTCTGCTTCGGCACTCTCGTGCATAATGCCCCGGCTTTCCACAGTTGTAACATGCGCCCGGGGTTCGGCCTGTAGTTGCCCCAGATGCACCAGAAGAAGTGGCCGGACCCAATATCCTAGCCTTCTTATTCCATTTACGGAACACAGATTTTGAGGAGTTTGACATCTTGAACTCTGACTTCTTCGCATTAGAGTACCTCTTCTCTTGGACTCTCTTCAGATCATTCTCCAAAGATCGGGCCGTATTGACCAGGGTTAGGAAGCCCTGCATCATAGGCCCCGAGAGTGGTAGCCTTAGGTCATCCCGCAAACCCTCGTAGAACTGGTTGGTCTTACGCTCCTCATCAGCCAAAGTAGAGCTAGCATAACGACCTAACCGCGTAAACTCGTGGAGGTACTCATCCACGCTACTATCTCACTGAGTCAGTCTTTGGAACTCATTCTCCATAGCGATCCTCTGAGCTGAGGGGAGGTATCTTACCAAGAACAACCTCAAAAACTCCTCCATCGAAACATCCGTGAGTTGCCTTCCAGCCAAGTGATGCAGCTCCAACCCTTCCCACCACAACCTCGCCTCTCCATCCAACAGAAAGGTGGCTATGGTGGTCTTCTGTCATTCCTTTGTTTTTGTGGCTGTTAAGACTCTCTTCACCCAAGAGAGCCAATCTTCAGCTTGGGTTGGAGTTCCAGTTCCCAAAAACACTGGAGGGTTAAAGCTCATTACATGTTTGAGATGCTTCTCTGTCGTTCTTCTAGGTATCAACGGCTCTACCACCACTTGTTCCACCCTTATGGGTTCTGCTTCTCGAAGCGGTACCTGCTCCACTGCATGGGTAGGATGTTGTACTTGCATTCCTTGCTGGGCGTTTATCATCGCAAACACTGCTTTAGCCACCGGTCTAATGGTTTCTGCTGAATAAGGGGTTGCAGACACATCATTAGGTGCACTGCTCTCCGCCGATTGTGGACATTCCGACTGTCCAGCACCGCTCCTAGTCACCTATAATAGAAAAATCCCTCGATTAGGCGACATACAGATTGCTAAAAGAAATCATTGGAACAATCAGGTTCTCAAAACAAGTGTATTTTCATTCCTAAGTGGACATTCATGGGTTCTTTTCATGTTATAACAATGACGCATATACATGCGCTCACCACCCCGTAAAAGAATTCGCCCACAAATTCAAATAAGCAAGACCGAAGCCATAGTCTGATACCAAAATTGTAACACCCCCATCCGTCACATGGGATATAACAGAAGATCCGGTCGGGGCCCCACGCCATATACCAAAGACAGCTAGTGGAGTTACGTATTAATACCAAATTACTGCCAAAGGAACACGCATCCTAACTTAGAGCATTCTAGTAGAAGCTTTTTAAAACAGCTATAAGAACCAAAGACACAACATGAATGTCCACTAAGAACCCACAGTAGGAATGAGCGTACAAATACACAAAATATTTGACATTATGGCCTTACAAGAGTTTACTTTAAATAATAAATGTCTTCCAAACATCGGCACGCAGGCCGGCCACACATGAGCATAAAAGTAAACATTGGATTTTGGCCTTCGAGGGCCTGCACAGCAACCAAGGCTTCAGCCCGCTACTTGCCACTAGGCTCCGCAGCACCTGTAATCAATATTCCACCGCAGCGGTGGCAAACAAAAGCAACGGTCAGATAAGACTGACCAAATTATAACGACCCCACCGCTAAATAGGGGCGGTGGTGCTCCTTCCCTGCATTTTATTAGTATAACCAAATAAGATAGTGAAAGTACAATTTAAGCACACTTTACCACAGGCGTAGGCACACACAACCACACACCCCGTGCTCTCAGGGTACATTCTCGGTGAACCTGGTCCACCACCTCCCCCAGGACGGCAACATCGTGAGCATTTGATTCTTCCTAGCCGAAGCCTAAGACCCACCCTCTATGTCATCGATAGGCCCCTTAAACCGAACCACATAGAGCGGGAACGGTTCCACTCAACCCGTTGCTCACATCACCACGTCAATTTAAGTCATCGGCGCGGGTCAAGCTTCCACGATGCTCGATTAACGATCACACAATATTACATAACCCAGTTATGTACAAGTTGTCTCACAGGCTACCAAGATGGCAGAACCATGCATCTGCCCAGTTTTTCGGGTGCACCTTGAGGTTAGTCCCCAAGGCTCCCGGTTGCAATCTACCACGTAGAAAATTCGAAAATAACCATCGGCACGGAGTTTTCTCTGGCTATTCATGCATAATGAAACATCACCGATCCAGACCAACTTGTCCGGGTAGACTTCACACACCATGCCTATGTATGTACTTCAATTCCAGACTCTACATGCAAAACTAGGTGGACTATTCATGTCCACCCGAAGGAACACCTCACACTCACTGCATACTCGCGAGAGCGGGTTTCCTATGCAGAAAGGAAGAGTACTTCACATGTCCAAGAAGAGAATCGTTACCATAGTAGTTCATTTAGGCCCAATGGAGAAGAGAAGAAACTTAGACGGATGAAAAGCACCGCAACAGCCTCGCCTCTAAGTTTCTGGACTCGGCTTGAGATTCGGAGCTCCAAAGCTCCACCGGCAACCAGATTTCTCCTTCCTCTACAACCTTTTCTCTCCCCTCTCTCTAACTCTTTAGAAAGAGAATGGTTAAAGGAAAAATGAGGAATAAACCCTCCATTCTTGACCTTATCACTGCAGGAACAGTTCTGGGCCGTCAGATCCCATCTAAGTAAAACGAACGGCCTCGATTCGCCCTTAAAATCAATTTCACAGGCCGAACACGGCCTATGATACACCTGTGTCACAGGTCGTGTCTCACGATCTGAACACTATCGTCGAATGCAGAATAGTACACGGGCTCAGACATGCCCGTGTACTGCTTGACACGCCCATGTCAGCTTATGACACGCCCGTATCATGGGGCATGTCCCTCAAGCGACACAGGAAACCATCACGTCCCGACCAGGACACGGGCTTAGACATGCCCATGTCAACATTTGACACACCTGTGTCGATCAGTACACGCCCGTGTTCCAGGCCGTGTCCCTTACCCGTGTCGATCAATTCCTTCAGTGCCTTCATCTTCACTTTCTTCAATGACTTGCGGAGAAGGATGTGTTGGAACCTCTTGGGTGAGGTTTAGTCCATCCAAATTCTCACACAAGTGAGGTACCTGCAAAGTGCTTTTGTTAGAAATCTCTTTCTTATTGCAAGACATGTTAGATTCATCAAATGTAACCTAAATAGATTCTTTAATTTTTAGTGATGATTTATTAAAAACCCTACATGCTTTGCTTACTTGGGAATATCCTAGAAAGATTCCCTCTTTAGCCTTAGCCTCAAACTTTCTAATGTATCTTTTATTGTTGTTGTGAATATAACACCTACATCCAAATACTTTAAAATAGTTGATTTTAGGTTTCTTCCCTTTAAGTATTTTATAGGGAGTCCTATTCTTTAGTTTATGTATCAAGCTTCTATTCAGGACATAATTTGCAGTATTTACAGCCTCTGACCAAAAGGATAGTGACATGTAAGCATCTGCAAGTAATGTACCTGCAGCTTCAATTAGTGTCCTATTTTTCCTTTCAGCTATCCCATTTTACTGAGGAGTTCTAGGAGCTGAGAAGCAATGTCTGATAACTTCATTATCACAGAACTCATGCATAAGAAGAGACTCAAACTCTGTGTCATGATCACTTCTGATTAATGTAACATGAGTAGAGAACTCAATCTGTATGGTCTTGAGAAAATCTGTAAGAACCTTAAAGGTATCTGACTTAGATCTCAGAAAGGACACCCAAGTGAACCTTGAGAAGTCATCCACTATAACTAAGGTGTAGATTTCCCTCATAGGCTTTGTACAGCAATGGGTCCAAAGAGATCCATGTGTAGAAAGTACAATATCCTTGGTGAATCACTTTTATTAACAGATTTAAAAATAGATTTAGTTTGCTTGCCTAGTTGACAAGCCCAACAGAGACCTTCCTTCTTGTAGAGACCAGAAGGTAGACCTCTCACAAGATTGTCTTTTGATAGCATAACAATGTTTTTCAAGTTTACATGACCTAACCTTTTATGCCATAAATCATTCTGATTACTAGTTATATTAAGCTAGCAGAAATCAGAATTGGCAGAAAGAAAATCAACTAAGTATATGTTACCTTGTCTATTACCAATTAAAATAGTTTGTTTTTCTTTATTAACAATAGTGCAAGAAGATGAGTTAAAGTGTACCTGATAACCTTCATCACATAACTGGCTTATAGATATGAGGTTATGCTTGTGTCCTCTCCAATTTTCACTTCTCCAAAACCTTCAGACTGGCCACATTTTGAATCACTAAAGATAATCTTTGGTCCTAGCTTGGACTTATAGTTGGTTAAGTTGTCCTTGCTGCCAGTCATATGTTTGGAGCATCCACTGTTCAGGTACCATGTTTGATTATTTACTGGACAGCTCTTCACCTTTAATGAAAAACAATTAATTGTTCTTGACCCAGGTTACCTTGGGTCCTTTGTTTTGTTGGTAAGAGAAACTGGATATAACAAAAAATTCAGGTTGAGATTTATATCCTAGTGGGTGATATCTTCTAGGTGGTATTACCCAATCAGTTACATGATTAAATGGTTTCCTAGATTTGTTGAAGTTTTTGTCATAGTTATAATTTTTATTAAGTCTTTCTGCGTTCGACGAATTATTGTGAGTTCATCGACCAGAGTTTGACAAATTGGGATGAGATCGTCGATCTCTACCCAGAGAATGAACATGTTCATTTTCAAGTTGTTTAGCCTCACATAGCTCAGTCTTTAACAATATAATTTGTTCATTAGCTAAGCTTAATTCATCCTTTAACCTATTATTTTCTGAATTAACATTCTCTAAGTTTCCTAATTTTTCCCTAAGAGTCTTAATTTCTTTTTCTGAGTTAATTAAGTCTATGCACATTGTTTTAAATTCAGATTTAAATGAATCAGAACTGTAATACCTTGTAAGCTTCAGAATCTGAAACTGCTTCATTGTCTGAATCTTCTTCTTCTGAATGGCTCCTGGAGGCATCAATGGCCATTAGGCAGATTTCTTTGGCCATTGCCTCTTCTTCATCTTCACTGGAGCTGGAAGATGTTGGTTCATCCTCAGTCTCACTCCAGGATTCAGCCACAAAACCTTTCTCCTTCCTCTTGTATTTGATGGAGGAAGGCCTGCTGTTGTGCTGTCTTCTTGTATCTTTCTCTCTTCTCTTCTCCTTCTTCTGATTCTCTGGACACTCAGAGATGAAGTGTCCAGGTTTCCTACAACCAAAACACACCACTTCTTTAGTTGGTGTTTTGTCATACCTTAGTTTGTCATCCTGCCTTGATGACTTTCTCCTGAAGTCTTTCATTGCCATTTTGTAGAATCTTTTGGCAAAAAGACTCATCAGCTCTTCATTTGTGGTTGAAGTCTCTGTCTCCTCAACAGCCTTAAAAGCAATGCTTTGTTCTTTTCTTGCTGAAGGAGGTGTTCTTTGCTCAGCTACCTCTCTAGATTTCATCAGTTGTTCATAGGACTTAAGCTTTCCTAAAAGAGATTTAGTGGAAATCTCATTTAGGCTTCTGGCCTCCTTGATGGGCCAGATCCTTGAATACTATGAGCTTGAGAAGCACATAAGGATCTTATCATTCACCTCAGTGAGGGTGATGTCCTTATCCAAGGTTTTTAGCTCATTGATGATTGAGCTTAACCCATTGTACATATCAGCTACTGTCTCAGCCTGCTCCTTCTTGAAATTCTCATATAGGGATATGAGATTGGATCTCCTATCCTTCCTTTCATCTGCAAATCCAGACACCATTTGATTTAGAGAGTCCCAGATGGCCTTAGCTGATATGCATTCAGCCACCTTTTGAAAAACGTCATCAGACATTGTTTGAGCCAGAATATTCATGGCCTTGGCATCAACAATTTTAGCCTTCTTCTGGGCTTCAGTCCACTCAGGTGGTGGAACTGCATTTGTGCTTGAAGCTGCTGTATATGTAGAGGTAGTGGATTGAGGAGGAACTGTCAAGATAGAATTAAAGATATCCTCATCAATAGAGTTCATGTACATTTTGATTCGTGCCTTCCAGATGGAAAACTTATTCAGATTGCATACTGAAGGTCTGGTGCTTGCATAATCTTTGTCCTGTGTCATGTTGTGCGAGAATAAATCTAATAGGAATGTAAAGACAGATCTAACTCAGGATCTTTGGTTCAAGGGTTAGCTTGTATAACCAAGGGAATCCTGCTCTGATACCAATTGAAAGTGAGGTGTTAGATCTGAAATACTCTAGAGGGGGGGGGGGCTGAATAGAGTATCCTAAAATCCTTTAGAAAACTGTACAGCTTTTGTTGTTAATAAAAACTGCAGAATAACAAATATATCAACAAACACACAGCAGACCTAGTTAACACAAATACAACAAGAATAAAAGAAAGGGCAACCAAACAACATAAGAAATTATAGTGGTTCCCCAACCTGGGTACATCCACTCTTCTACCACCCTGGTAGGAATCCACACAGATTTTTGATCAGGTGCCTGACACCAATGTGCTTTTGATCAGGTGCTCAAAAACCAAACCTCAAGTCTTTTAGTCAGGTGACTTGCAACCAAGAAAAACTTTTAAAGGGAGTTAAGAACCCTTTATACAGTGGGGGGGTTGAGAGATGATTGTGTCTTCTCTTTCTCAAAAAACATCTGAGAAGACTTAATGGATATGATGTTAGCAAATAGCTCCCCCTGAGATGTAGAATGGTTCAGGAAGAACTGGAGCTTTGCTTCAGGATGATAGGCCTTCAATCTTTAAGCCTTGACCAGAAAGGATCTTCAGGAACTTCTTGACAGATGGAATTGATGTTGTCCTTTGAAGTGTCCTGGAGAGTTGAAGAATGAAGACTCTTGATTTTTGATTGATTGTTTTTCTTCTTTAGATAGCAGATGTTCTTCTGGTCTAGGGCTTCTTCTCTGTACCAGAGATCTGTGAATGAAAGAGTAGAGAATTCCTTGATTCAGACTGACTATATTTTTTTGTTTGTGTGTCTATCTTCTCTGTTTTTCTTTTATCTTCTCTGTTTTCTCTATACAGGAAAGGAGATGAAATTTCTTTTATATTTCCTGTCAAGAAATTTTCTTTCGAAATTTGAATTCCTCTACATTAATTGCTAACGGCCTTGAAAATAAACTGCATTGAATTATTTCCCCAACTGTCCAATGGAAAAACGGCTAGCAATAATCCTGGAGAAGATCATAATCAATGCTTTGTCTAACGATTATATTTAGAGAATATTTTAGCATTGATTACTCAGGAATTATTGCAATAAGAAGTGGACAGAATGAAGGAAATAACTAAGTCTGGATTCGTCAAACAGAGAACAGAAATCGTCGAGCTGAGTCCACAGTTCGTCGAGCTGAGAAGGTGTGTTCGTCGACCAGATGGCTTCTATTCATCGAGCTGAGTTCCAAGATCGTCGAGCAGAGAGTAGAACTGCATTGATTAGAAACTTTGACAATTCTGTGTATGGAGTTCATCGAGCTGATAACTGGTTTCGTCGACTAAAGTTCAGCAAAATATTTCTGGACTTAGAATATTTTCAGATGCTTCTGGAATGAAAGTGTTGAATTGAAGTATCCAGAAATCATCGACCAGAGAATTTATTTCGTCCAGTTGAGGAAAAATAACTACTGCTGGATAACTCTAGCCAAAGTGGTCAAAGTTCGTCGAGCTGAGAATCTTGAATTCGTCGACTGAAGATGATTCTAGACTTAGAAAAAATTGAGAAACTTCTGGAATAATAAGTTGAATTAGAGAACACAGAAATCGTCGACCAGAGAACTAAGTTCGTCGACTGGAGTCTAGAGAATAAAGTCTAGACTTGGAATGCTGAAGGTAGAGTCCAATGATCGTCGACCTGAGAAACAAGTTCGTCGAGATCTGCTCAGAGAATTTTCTTTGAGATCGTTGAGTTGAGCACAACTATCGTCAACCTGAGTTCGACGAACATTGAACTCATTTTTCTGAGTCTTTGGAAAACCTCTAAGTCTTGAGTCTCTAGTAGTCTGATGATGGCTGGTCCATGCAGTGTTGATCCTAAGGAGTTGGCCTAGACTATAGGACACAACTATGACCCTGACTATACAATATGGGTCACAAGATCCTAACTTTGTGAACCTAGCACAAATCAAACAAGGGACACAACAAGGTGGATGCCGAGAGAACTGAGCTGAGCTATGAAGAAGAGAAGGGGCCGCTAGCAGCAGTAACATCAAACTTCGCCTGCCGTAACTTAAATGCCACTATGGCGACGGGCTTTCCTTTGATTAATATTGAGTTATTACAGCTTTCTATTACTCCTTTACAAGAAAGAAAATAAAGGGGTGCAAAAGTTAAGCTGGCGTCTAAGGAAGGAGTGCCACGAGAGGCCGCAGGGACTGGAGAGCAAGGTCGGCAGGCCGCAGGACTAAAAGCAGAGGGGAGGCCGCGCGGTCTGGCAACTGAAGCTGGCAAGCTGCACGCAGTTAGAAGAAGAAGGATGGCGAACTGAGAAAAGGTGTTTGCAGGGGTTGAAGAGGGTCACTTGTTGTGGGCTGTCTTCGAGCGTGAGCACCTTGGCGATGTTGTGTCCCCCCCCCACCAACATAGAGGCATGGGGGTCTATTTATAGGCCCGAGGAGGTAACGGCTTGCGGTGACGTTACCCCCGGTGAGACGGTAACTTGAGCAAGAAGAGGATGGAGTCTACCGAGTCCGCAATAGTACGTGCGGACTGGGGCTTGCCTCTAGAACTGGTCCTATTAATGGCAGACTGGGAAGAGTCCGCCTGGACTGAGCTGATCGAGCCCGCGCCAAGATTATGCGAGCTGAAGGACTATCTGCCCGCTGCTGGGAAGCGGGAGCTGGAAGCTATGTGGCGGACTGCGAGGAGAATCTACGTAGTCCGCCGCTGCTGAACTAAGCGAGTACTAAGGGTGCGAGCTGAGGAGGTATCCGCTGATTCCGTAGAGTTCGTAGGAGGCTTCATGGTCTGGGACTACCTTCTGGAGGTTCTGCTTCCTGGCAGGCTGGGAGAAGTCCACAACTTCAGATCGAGCCCGCGCCAAGACTGCGACCTGAAGGAGATTGACCCCGCTACTAGAGAGAAGCGAGTGGAGGCTGAGGCGGACTGCGAGAGGAATCTGCTGCATCCGCGCCTGCTGACAGGCTGAGTCTACATATGCTGTTGAGCGAAGAGGCCTGCTGCTGCTGAAGAGCTGGAGCTGGGGTTCATCAATGTAGTCAGACTGGAAGTTTTGACTGCACTTCGGGTCCGCCCAGCTCGCGAGGAACTGGATGTTGTTGATCTTTACGTGTATGCAGCTGGAGCGTCCGCGCCCCTTGGGCGAACTAAAGAAGCTGGCTGCCCATGCTGCTGGAGTCTGCCACTGTTGAACGGAACTTGGGGCACCTATTGGGTGAAAATGGATGGGCGGCCTGCCGGACTGACGTGGCAGGCCGTGCATGTTGGTGAGGTGGAAACGGAGGTAGCTTGCCGGCGGCCTGGGGGCAGGTCACCACTTTTGCTTTGGCGGTTTGGGCGGTCTGGACGGATAGACATCTGAGTCCGGTAAAGGGGGCATCTGTTGAGAAACCTGCGGTTAAGCTGACAAGGCACGCGGTCTGTAGGTGTGGACTGCGGAAGCATTCCGCGACACCTACCGACCAAAGGAACAAGGCGCGGCCTGGGCGGTCAGAATGCTTCGACTGCCCTTGCCGTGCAAGGCAGCCAGCTCGCTAGTCGGGGCTTGCCACGGGTTCCTCCTTAAGGTCGCGACGCCTTAGGTTGGGCGGACAGAACTTTCATTATGCGCTCAAACTGACCGCACTTTCAGGTCTTCAAGTCGGACGGACATAAAGCAGGTACAGATCAACCACCCCCTGTTGCTTAAGTCGCCTTGCCATCACCAAATACCAACGTACTTGAGGCCAAATCTAAGGCACGGGTCAGTTTCACCTTTCCTGTTCAGCACAAGGCCTTTTCAAGAGCTCAACAAGCTCACAATAGCCACACTGTCCACCAAGGACTGGCTTCACAATAGCCACAATGTCCACCACGGACTGGGTTCACAATAGCCACAAAGTCCACCACGGACTGGCTTCACAATATCCACAATTTCCACCACGGACTGGCTTCACAATCAATAAGGGGAGATCATGTCAGCGTCATTCACGATCTCTTAGCGGGTTCTGCAGAACTCACTTTCTGCACCCAACTCCGGCCAAACCCTACAACCCATCTTGCAGTGCCAGAAAACTGTTCTTGCCATAGCACACAACACAAACATCACAAGGGTATTTTCCTGGACTACCACTCCAGTACTTCCTGCTACTGCCTTTCACAGATCCAACTCATCGAGTCCACAAACTATACATTTAACCACGAAGTTTTCTCTGGTGTGCAAATAAAACATAACAAATCCAGACCAACCTGCCCAGATGGGCTTCACACAGCATGCATATTCCGTACTACACAGTTCCGGATCTATATGTAAGTGTATTGGGGATTCCAAGAATCAACCCAAGGAAATCCCTTCGTAATCCACCCTCTGGTGGTGGAAATCCATGCACATTCCAAAAAGGAAGGACTTCACATGTCCAAGAAGGAAGATCGTTACCCTTGACGACCTCTTTGGAGCCATGGAATTCTAGCCGGTTGGAAAGCACCCCAGCGGCCTTGCCTCCACAAATCTGGCCTCGGACCTTAGTTCGGAACTCTAAAGCTCCATTAGTGGCCGGATCCCTTCTCCTCCTCCTCCTCCTTGCTCTCCCTTCTCTCTAGCTCTTTTGGAAAGAGATGGCCAAAGGTAAAATGAGACTTATCTTCTCAATGTCGGCCTTAAAGCTGGAGGGAGAAACCTGGGCCATCAGATACCAGAGGAATGAAATGAACGGCTACAAAATTCTCTGAAATGGCTATTTCGGGGCTGACACGGCATGTGACACGCCCTTGTCACAGGTCGTGTACCTTAAGCAGCGCACGAACCGACTTATCCAGAACAGGACATGGCCATTGGACATGCCCGTGTCACAGGCCGTGTGCCTTCAAACACGCCCGTGTCTGGCCTGTGTGCCCCACTCGAGACACACTCAAGACCTACTCGAGAAAACCACTTGAGTAATTGGATAGGACACGGCCACTGACATGCCCGTGTCCTAGGCTGTATGTCTTACTCGAGACACACTTAGACCCACTCGAGACTCCACTCGAGACCCACTCGAGATACAGCGCAGGACACAACCATGTGACACGTCCGTGTCACAGGCCGTGTGCCCTCTCGAGAATTCGACGAGCGCATCTACTCGAGTGGAGTTCGTCGACCAGAGGTGGACATGCCCTCTGACACGCCCGTGTCATAGGGCGTGTTCCCTCTCGAGAACTCGTCGAGTGCATTTCGTCAAGCACTCGACAGGCTGCTCAACTGAGCAGGTCACGGCCTGTGACACGCCTGTGTCCCAGGCCATGTTGCCCAGCCTGAACCCAAATTTGGGATTTGGGGTGTTACATACTCACTTAGCTCGCTTTGCTTATTCATACCAGTAGGATGATTCTGGCTGTGAGAAGATGTTCTACAAGGGGCTCCGGGATGATCTGAGACAGGCACTCCTCTTTGGTTGAAGCTTTGTTTGTTAGACCAAGCTTCTTACCGCGGGGAGACCCAGTATTGTTTGTAAAGAAGAACGATGGGACTCTCAGACTATGCATTGACTATAGAGGATTGAACAGACAGACAGTACAGATCAAGTACCCTTTTCTGAGATTAGACGAATTTTTTGATCAGCTAGAGGAAGCTCACTGGTTCTCAAAACTAAATTTGAGGTCGGGTTATTATCAGCTTTGGATCTGGGAAGAAGACATCCCGAAGACCGCATTTAGTAGCTGATATGTTCTCTATGAGTTCACAGTGATGCCATTCGGTCTCACAAATGCACCTTCGACATTCATGAGCCTGATGAACCAAGTATTCAAGGCCTACCTCGATGTCTTCATTATTATATTTATAGACGACATCCTCATCTACTCGAGGACGGAGGAGGTGTATGTACTACATTTATCACTGACTTTGGAGAAACTCTGGAAGCATAGCCTATATGCGAAGTTTAGTAAATGCCAGTTCTGGTTTAAGAAAGTGTCCTTCCTAGGTCCCATTATCAATGGAGCAGGATTAGCTATGGATCCAATAAAGATCCCAGCAGAATGAGATTGGCCGACACAAAAGATGGCATCCAACATACAGAGTTTCTTAGGACTTGTCGAATACTACCGAAAGTTCATATAGGGATTTTCCTGGATTGCCCTACCACTTACATCTCTGACGAAGAAGGATACACCATTTGTATGGGCATCGCAGTGCGAGTCTGTCTTCCAGGAGCTGAAGGGTCGACTTACCTCAGCTCCCATCCTTGCCCTTCCCTCTGGGAAGGAAGGATTCTAAGTCTACACCGATGCATCCTACCAGGGGATGGGTGTTGTCCTGATGCAGAACAGACATATGATAGCCTATGCTTCCCGCCAGCTGAAGAAGCATAAACAAAACTACACGGTTCATGATCTGGAGATGGGAGCGGTAATCTTCGCCTTGAAGATTTGGCAGCAAAACCTCTATGGAGTCCACTGTGAAATTTTATCCGATCAAAAAAACTTTAAGTACGTGGATATGCAGAAGGGGGTAAACATGCAACAGAGATGATGGGTAGAGTGTCTTTCTGATTATCAGTACAAGATGCACTACCACCCAGGGAAGGCGAATGTGGTAGCGGATGCTCTAAGTAGGAGAGCTACCATAGAGGAAATAGAACCCCAATTGATGGCTATGGAGCTGGTTCGAATACTGGAAGATATGCTGATATCTTTGGTTTCAAAGGAAAATACCAAAATATATGAGGAGTATTTAGCATCGATAATCATTAACAATGATATGCAGGATCGCATCAGGGATAGGAAAAGGCATGACACTAAAATAGAGCCAATATTCAGGGCTTTGGAGGCAGGCACGGCTGGGCATTGGCACAATTCTAAGAATGTGGGGGAGCTTTTCTCTTGGAATTAATGTTTTAGGGTCTGCCCGCCCAGTCTTGCTCTAGCAAGCGGGTGGTTTACAATTCATTGGACTAGTCAGCGCTGGCAGATTAAGTTTTTTGCTCTGTAAGAACCTTTTTAGAAGCCCTTTGCGGAGAATACACTCGATTTCCTTTTTCAGGTTCAATAAAATCTTCCGTGTTCTTTTTGCGTTCGCGGTGGAACTCACAATGTTATGACTGATATCTCTTATTTGTTGCAATTGGCTTGGGCCGGCGAAGTTTTACCTTATGTTGGATTGCATATAGTATGTTGGCCCTAGAGGTGTTGAGAAGGGGGTGGCCCTAATGCTGATGGGTTTGCAGTTTACCGCAATGGTCACCATTCTTCTTCTGAGGTGATGACTGTTCTCGCACTTTTCACTTTGAACTTTCTTTGAATCATTGTCGGTGTGATTTAACTGCTTCATCTGCCATAAACTGAGCCTTGAATACACATATGAATTCGGCATAGTTGGGGAACACTTCCCTCATTAGTGCTGAATAAAATTTATCGGGTTGAAGGTATCCCATGAGGAAGTTATGCAAAAGCTGAGGATCGACTCCTGTGATCTGTCGGGCTATAGACGTGAAATGGCAAAAAAAAGTCCTTGAGGGTTTCATCCCTGCTCTGACGGATCCCCAACATATAAAATAGGTCCAGCATGATTTTATGGTTCGTGATGAATTCATTAATGAAGAGCTGTGATAGATTTACAAAGTTATCGATCCCTCCTTTCATGGAGTAGAACCAGGAGCGAGCCTGCCCCCTTAATGTTTCCTGGAATGCTTGACATAGCAGTTGATCGGGGGATTGAAAGATATTGTACCTACTCACCTAGAGGGGTGGGGGGTGAATAGGTGACTTAAATCTTTTTAAGTTTTTAGGCAGAATTCAGATTATATCACAGAGTTATAGTTACTTTATCACAGCAAACAATCAGCAATCACAGAATCACACAAGCACACAGTAGACACACAGATTTATAGTGGTTCCCCAAGGTTTGGGTACATCCAATTTCCCCCTTCGCCTATCTAATAGTGTACTAGATTCGGCCAAACTCCTCCACTATCTCAGATCCTCAGATCTTACACTCAGAACCCCAAAATAGGTTCCTACAGCTCAGGCCCAAGGCCCTACAACTCAGTCTTCTTCAAAGACCTACACTCAGCTTCTTCACAAAGCCTACACTCAGCCACAAGGCCTACACTCAGCCACAACAGGCCTACACTCAGAGATACAGATCTCCTACACTCAAGCACACATGCCCTACCACTCAGCCTTTATAATTACAGGCTTACAACTCAAATCCCTAAGGATCCTACAAGATAATATGAATACAAAATGTAAACCCTACAACTCAGAGAAAAGAGAGAAGAGTTGAGAGTTTCTTGATGAGTTCTTGAAAGAACTCTGCTGAGATCAACCTGACTTGGCTTTCTTCAAAGCTTCTTGAATGTAGAACACAATAGGGTTGATCTTCTCTGCAGCTGATCTTTGATCTCTGCAACTTAAGATTCAGAACAAAGTCTGAATCCTTCTTCTCAGCCTGGTTCCAACGGCTGTCTTCTTGGATGGAGCTCTCTCTCTCCAACTACTTAGAACTTTACTTGAAAGTCTTCAATGAATTGCTTTTCAACAACCTTGATCATCTTCTTCTGTAGACAGTATAAGCCTATATATAGGCCTTCTTCAAGGTGACCGGCTGATCCGGTTCCTAACTGATTTCTGACAACTCTGACAGGTGCAGTAGACCGGCTGGAATAGCAGCTGTCAAGTCATCCAGTCAGTTCTTGAAAATTCTGTAACTGTCTAAAAGTGTCGAGACAGTCTGTCTTTAAGTGTCGACACTTATAGACCAAGTGTCGACACAAGTAGACTAAGTGTCGACACTAGCCTTCAAGGTGTCGACACAACTCCTTGTGTTGTAGAATTTACTTCTCGACACAGCTTCTTCATCATGTGTCGACACTGATAATGTGTGTCGACACAAGTCCTTGTTCTTCAGTATTTTGTTGAATTCTTGTAAGTGTCGACACAACTCCTTTGTGTCGACACATCTTCATGTGTTGAACTTGTTCAGTGTCGACACTTCTTCTTGGTGTCGACACTTGTCTTCTGTGTTGATACTTGTTGAGTGTCGACACTTCTTCTTGTGTCGACACATTCTTCTTCTGTTGAGACTTTGGCTGAGTGTCGACACATTCCCCTTTGTGTCGACACTTGTACTTAGAATTTTGTTGAACTTTTCTAAGTGTCGACACAGCTCCTTGTGTCGACACATTCTTCATATGTTGAGTCTTCTGTTGAGTGTCGACACATTCTTTCTTGTGTCGACACTTTCTTCAAGTGCCGAGTCTTCTGCTGTGTGTCGACACATTCCTCTGGGTGTCGAAACTTATACTTAGACTCTGCAGACTTTTTCTGAGTGTCGACACAACTTCAACTGTCGACACTTTCTGATGTAGACACAGTTCCTCTGGGTGTCGACACTGCTTCACTGGACTTTTCTTCATTGAGTGTCGACACAGCTCCTTGTGTAGACACTTTCTGTCTGGTGTCGACCCAGCATCCCTGGTGTCGACACAATTACTCCAAGTGTCGACACTGCTTGCCTGGGTGTCGACACAAGTCTTCTTAAGTGTCGACACTTTCCTTCTGGGTGTCGATACATGGACTTAGAATCTTTTCTGCTTTCCCTGCAAATACTTGACCTGCACAACTAAACTCAAAAATACATCAAATACTTTTTGATGTATATCATTGAGTAGGGTAAGGCTTCTTCAAATCAGGTACATTAGAACCAATGTACCAAACAATCTCCCCCTATTTGGAGAAGTTATAACCCTTAGTTAATGATATACACCATACAGAATAAAATCATAGCATGATGTAAAGCAGGATTATATAACAGGGCAAACATAAACATGTATTAAACAAACATGTATAAATAGATATCATTTCAGAACAATATGAATTAGATTTATCACACAGCACATTGTTCTAACTCTTTGTCAAATTCATTATAGAAAAATTTACAGTGTTTTAAAAACAAAATATTACAACTGTAAACTCAAGATAAATTCTATTCTAATTCTGATCAGCCTCCTTAATCACAATTCCTTTTCCTAATTGTATCTTGGCTTGCATAGGGGCTTCAACAACTTCAGTATCAGCAGGATTTTTCCCTTTCAGCTCCTTTTTCTTTAGCTCTTCAGCTTTAATCTTTTTTCCTTTCAAAGTAATGATAAGGCTTGGGAAAGTACTTGCTAGGCTCCTGGGCAGTAGGAGGTAGCTTTCCCATCTTTGTCTTTCTTCTATATTGCACTATTGCTTCTTGCCTAGATCATGCTTTCTCCACTCCAGTTCAGAAAACCATTTGTTTCTATCTTGAACATTATCTTTGGCAGCCTTCCATGCAGTTAGGATAATGTTTCTTGAAGTGGGGCTTCACTGTTCAAAATCAGGCCTTTGTTCAGCTTGCTCTCTGAACCTCTTCTTAGACAATCTAGCTTCTTGTTCAGCTTGTTCTTTCAGTATAGCTTCCTGTAAAGCCTCAGATACTAGCTGAACCACCTTCTCTATGATAACATTTTCCTTTCCCTCAGGTGGGCTATACATTGTCTGGATATCAGCTTGTACCATATCAAAGTCTGGAGGAGGGTAGATTACTTGAGCCACTTCAGGTTGCTCCCCTCCTAGATATGCAGGATGTATCCCAGACTCTGCCATATTGTCATCATCACATAAAGGAGGATAACCAAGAGTTGCTCTGATAGAATTAGAAATCCACTTGGCATGATCAGAGCTGGCTTTGACTAACACCCTCTCCCCCTTTATGACTTCTCTTTCCATGTGATCTCTTAAATCATCTTTTTGAAATCTGATTTGAGCATTAAGATAATTGACTCCATCCTTGTAGAAAGGTTTTAACCTGTGGAGTTTTTCAGTGATGAGCTTCTGAGAGTCTTGAATAGAAGTTGTAACAGCAGTTAAGCTCTCTTGCAAGTGCTTATCAAAAGTTTCTTTGGCTGTGGCACTTTTTGCAGACTGTGCATTGGCTATATTCTTTATCTTAGTTACAATAACATTGTGAGAAGCAGTCAAGTTATCATTCATTCTAATTTGATTTTTCAATACATAGCCTTACTTTACTTCAAGTTCATCCATTTGAGCTTTTATCTTCTCTTGATGTGTAGCTAAGTAAACTACTGCATTCCCTCCCTTGTGGAAGCAGTCAGTCATCTCCTTCTTATTTTGATTCATTTCAAATCTTATGGACTTAATGTACTGGGCCAGATCAAATTGTAGTGATTTTTGCCCTTCATCTACATACTTTTCAAGAGCTTGCCTTTGTTCATCAAGCTTTATTTGCATAGCAACCAGCAGAGAACTGTAATCTACTGATGGATGTGGTTGTAGTGCTGGCTGTGGTGCTATGGTTTGCAATGCCTTCTTATAAGTCTGGCTCCTTCTCTTGAATACTTGAAATTTCCTTTTCTTTGCTCTGGCAGCTTCCTCATCTTCAGATGCTGATGTACTTGCAATATCTACCCTTGCCCTTGTTAGCTCCTCAACTTCCTTGGGCTTCTCAGGTTCTTTTCTTTCTAGAATTTCCACTGGCTCCCCCTCAACTTGAGACTTCTCCCCCTCAGCAGCAGCACTTTCTTTCTCAAAGTCTGTTTGATCTAGATTGAGGAAAAGATCTTCCATTGTATATTCTTGTGGAGAATGGGCCGGAGAAACTCTTGGCTCATCTACCACTGGATCAGATATAACTTGAGCTGTAACAGATGTGTCCTTCATGACAACATCTGGGGGTTGGCTATCAAGCTGAGTTTGCTGATTAACATTATTTAATGAATCAGACAAAATATTATCCTCTATAGGGAAAACTAAGTTATTGATTTCAGTGAGTACCTCAAGAATGATATGGGTGGCTCTTTCACTTTCAAGAGGAGTTGGCTCTTCCACAACTAGAGGCTCCCCCTGGATTTGATCCTAGTGTATGGGGCTAGATGGTGGTAGCTCCCCCTGCCTCTCTGCAACATCTTGTTGAGCTGGAGACTTCCCATCATTTTCTTCTACATCCTCTTCTGGAGTAAAGACAACTTGCTCTTCACTACCAGAGCTGCTAGATGAATCCTGAGCCACTGGGGCAGTTTTCTTCTTCTTCTTTTGGGGTGTTATTATCTCTGGTGTTGGCAATTCCTTGGATAAGACCCTATCCCATCTGGAGAAGATCCTCATGTCCATTTTCCTCATATGATTGATCTTTGATCCAGCAGCTTGACTCATTACTTCTGGTATTCTACCAGCCAAGTATAGACTTAATATCCTACCCAAATTGGGCTTCTTCAGACTTTCTTTAATCTTATCAAAGACAACAACAGATCAATCTGTGTTCAATGTGAAGATTATCCTTGTCATAAGATTGAACATATGGGCTGAGACCCTGTCATGCCCTCCAGGCTTACTCAGGATAACTTTGCCAACAATTTCTGAGAGAAATTTCCCCTGGCTGTTCATGCCTTTCCTATTGAATACAGATCCAATTTTCAGTTTGGAATCCAGTCCACACCAAGTTAAAGCTTCTCTGGTCTTAGAAGCAGTAACTTCATCTTCTTCCTTTGTCCTTGGTAGGTTTAGGACCTTTCTTAAACTTTTTGGTGAGACCTTCACCTTTTCTCCATGAACCCTAGACTTGATCTTGGATCCAGATTCGTCTAGGGTAGCTCCATTCAGAAACTCTAGAACTTCTTTCTTCCAAATCTTCGTTGGTTCTGAAACAAGAAAATCTAACCCTGAGTTTGCGACTAGGGTTACCACATCCTTGATTTCTTGTTCTGCATCGTCAAAAGCATGCCGCACCAATTCATAGCCTTCATTCACGTTCTCCTCAAGCTTTGGCACCATTAGGGTTTGAAGAATTTGAATTGAGAGAAGAGAGGTGTCGACACACAAGTTTGGTCTCGAAACTTTGGTGAGCGTGTCGACAAATAATGGCGAAAGCCTATTTATACCTTTCTAGGTTTGAAGATGAAAAGGCGGGTTAACTAACTTAAATTGTGTCGACACTGTTGAAAAGTGTCGACACAGACTTACAATGTCTCGACACACTGTGTCGACACAAGTTTAGTCGACAGATTATATGTGTCGACACTTGTTGATGTGCTGACACCACTTAACTCGACACTGAGTCGAGACTTTACTTAGATAATTCTGAGTAAATTCTAAGTGTCGACACCACCTTGGTTGTGTCGACACTGACCCTGTATGTGTCGACACTAAGTTTCTGAAGTGTCGACACCAACTTCCTAGATGTGTCGACACCTTTTCCCTGAAGTGTCGACACCACTTTTCTGTCTCGACACAGATAACTCAGTGTGTCGACACCTTTTTACTTAGCCATTTCTGTAAACTTATTCTAAGTTTATCATACCTAATTCAATTTTGAATCTATTGAATTTGGTTTCTTCTAGGGGCTTAGTATACATATCAGCTAGTTGATTATCTGTATTTACATACTCTAGTGATATATCTTCTTTTTCTACATATTCCCTTAGAAAATGATATTTTATTTCAATATGTTTAGTTCTACTATGAGAAACAGGATTATTTGCAATTAATATAGCACTTGTAGAATCACAAAACAGTGGTGTTCTACTTACTTGAATACCATAATCCTCAAGCTGATGTTGTATCCATAGAAGTTGAGCACAACAACTTCCTGCAGCCACATATTCTGATTCTGCTGTGTAGATAGCCACACTTGTTTGCTTTTTGCTACTCCATGAAATCAGTCTTCCACCTAGGAATTGACAGGTTCCAGTTGTACTTTTTCTGTCTTCTTTGCAGCCTGCAAAATCTACATCTGAATAACCTGTTAGATCAAAGTCTCCATTCCTAGGGTACCAAAGGCCTAGATAAGGTGTGCCCTTTAGATATCTCAGTATCATTTTGACTACTGTCAAATGAGACTCTTTAGGGCATGCTTGGTACCTAGCAGAAACACATGTAGCATACATGATATCTGGTCTACTTGCAGTCAAATAGAGTAGGGAGCCAACAATCCCTCTATACAAAGTCTCATCTACAGGTTTCCCCACATCATCTTTGCTAAGAGACATACTTGATCCCATAGGAGACTTCATGGTACTGGATGAATCCATACCATACTTCCTTATCAGTTCTAGGGTGAACTTAGACTGGCATATGGATAAACCATTCTCAGTCTGTCTAACTTGGAGACCCAACAAGAACTTAAGTTCCCCCATACTGCTCATCTCAAATTGTCCTTGCATTAGTTTAACAAACTTTCTGCAAAGACCATTTTCAGTAGACCCAAATATTATGTCATCTACATATATTTGTACTAGTATGATCTTGCCTCTGGATTCCCTAAGGAATAGAGTTTTGTCTATTTTCCCCCTTGTGAATTTATTCTCAATGAGGAAACTAGACAAGGTTTCATACCAAGCCCTAGGGGCTTGTTTTAACCCATACAAAGCTTTCCTAAGTCTATAGACATAATTAGGTTGAGTTGAATCAACAAAACCTGATGGCTGTTCCACATAGACTTCTTCCTTTAGATTACCATTAAGAAAGGTTGACTTAACATCCATTTGGTAAACTTTAAATCCTTGATAGGTTGCATAGGCCAGGAACATCCTTATGGCTTCCAGTCTGGCTACTGGAGCAAAGGTTTGATCAAAATCAATACCTTCTTCCTGTCTATATCCTTTAGCAACCAATCTTGCTTTGTTCTTGACAATTACTCCATGTTCATCCATCTTGTTCCTAAAGATCCACTTGGTTCCAATTATGTTGTGGTCTTTTGGTTTAGGAACAAGCTCCCAGACTTTGCACCTCTTGAACTGATTCAGCTCTTCTTGCATTGCCTCAATCCAATGAGGGTCTAGGATGGCTTCTTCAAACTTCTTTGGCTCTACTTGGGATAGAAAACTGGAGTAGAGCACTGCACTCAGATTTCTGCTCCTTATTTGTACCCCTTGTCTTAGATCAACAATGATTTGATCTGCTGGATGATCTCTAAGATGCCTATTAGCTGGAGGCATCCTGGCTTCAGGTTGAACTTCTTCAGTTTCTTCATCTTGTTGTACTCCTTGAACTTCTTTTGCATTAGGTACATGTAGTACTCCCTCTGGACAACAGCCACTATCTTCTACCTGCTGTCTTGCAGTAGGTCCTTCTTCTATAGTGAGCTTGTCCATCTTCTCAGTCACACCTGTGGAGCTGCAAATACTGCTAGACAACTCATTGTTAATAAGTCTAGTTTCATCAAATACTACATGTACAGACTCTTCTACAACTTGAGTAGACAAGTTGTAGACTCTATAAGCCTTACTATTGTTGTTGTACCCAACAAAGATCCCCTCTTGGGACTTGGCAGCAAACTTAGTCAAGTAAGACTTTCCATTGTTAAGTATAAAGCACTTACAACCAAAGATCCTGAAGTAGGATAGGTTTGGTTTTCTGCCTTTCACAATCTCATAGGGGGTCTTGTTGTGGCTTTTAGTAATGGTAGCCCTATTAATTACATGGCATGCAGTATTAACTACCTCAGCCCAGAAATATTCTGGAAGAGATGTGTCACTTAATAGGGTCCTACCAGCCTCAATCAAGGTTCTATTTTTCCTCTCAGCAATGTCATTTTGCTGAGGTGTCCTTGTTGAAGAAAACTCCTGAAATATCCCAAATTCTTCACATAGTTTTGCCATACTATCAGACTGAAATTCAGTACCATGGTCACTTCTTATCTTGACCACTGTACTGTCTAGTTCATTCTGAATTTGTTTGACAAAGCTATAGAAGATTCTAGGTGTTTCAGATTTCTGTCTAAGGAAGAACACCCAGGAAAACCTTGAGTAGTCATCTACAACTACAAAGGTATAGACCTTCCTACCTAGGATGTGAACTGGCATAGGACCAAAGAGATCCATATGCAAGAGGTATAAACACCTCACAACATCTTTGTTTTCAATGCTATTAAAGGTGGATCTAGTCTGCTTGCCCTTTTGACAAGCTGAGCATATTCCATCTTTAATACACTTAACTTGGGGACCATTCCTCACTAACTCTTTGCTATAGAGTTTGCTAATTGTCTTGTAGTTAAGATGGGCTAGCCTCTTGTGCCATTTGACACAATGAGAGACATTCTCATCAGCTACAAAACACACTGGAGAACCATTGGTCTCACACATAATGTCTAGGAAATAGACATTTCTTTTCCTATAACCTGTCAAAATGATCTCTTGATCATTTGACCTCCTGATATGACAACCATTTTTGACAAATGAGATGTCATACCCTAAATCACTCAATTGACTTATACTAATAAGGTTATGTTTCAAACCTTCAACATAAGCCACTTGAGTAATAGTAATATGGGTGCTAGAAATGTTACCAAAACCCTTGATGATTCCTTTTTCAGAACCACCAAAGGTGACTTTAGGACCATCCTTGATTGGTGTGAAGTCCTTTAGCAATCCCCTAGTTCCAGTCATGTGTCTGGAACATCCACTGTCCAAGTACCATATTGGGGCATGGCCACTTGGACTTTCCTGCAAAACAGATTAGTTGACCTTAGAACCCAAAGAATTCTTGGGTCCTTGGTGCTGGTTAGTTTGCCTCTTAACAAAGCTACCTGCAGGTCTTCCAATAGGCAGTTTGCTACTAAACTTGGCACTAGAATTATGCCAACAGTCTATGACATAGTGGTCTACCTTGCCACAGCACCAGCACTCAAACCTATTGTACCTTTGCTTAGGTACATCCCTAGCTATTTTATCTACAGCTGGCTTGTTGAGAGCTGGGGCTTTGCCCTTAGACTTGGACTGAACAGTCCTAGCAGGTTTAGTAAACCCCAGTCCAGCTTTACCTTTTTGATGAACAAATTCATCAATTAAGGGTAAAACAGACTTTGGTTTAGAAAACCTAGCAACTAAATCTCTCTCCTTCTGAAGACTAATCTCCAGACTCTTGATTTGATCATTCTTGAATGCTATAGTCCCCATCTAAATAACAGTTATGTTTTTCAGTCTGGCTATCTCATTAAGTTTTTGATCAAACAACTTCTCAAAATCAGTTGCAGCCACTTTGAGACTTGCAATCTCCTTAGCCTGACTCTTGGCCAAGGATTAGCTTTTCTTAAATGCTTGCAACAGAACTCTATATTCATCAATCAATTGATGAAAAAAATATCCTTTTCAGTCTGGCATACATGATATTTAATAGAAAAACCCTGGTCGTGGAAGAATCGATACATGTTGTATTTGATGAGATGAGTTTGCTGCAAAGCAACTCTTCTAGTGTGCTTATTGAAGATGCAGGTGCAAAGCTGAAAGATTTTAGCTTGGATGGACCCTCCGAAGATAAAGGTGAAAAGTTCATCAAGATCACCGCTCCAATGCCTATTGGAGAGGCTGATGATCATGATGAAGAAGTCATCCAAGATGAAGAAGTCACTCCGGTGATAGAAGACAATCTATATGCAAGGACTCTAGAGCTAAGACATCTAAAGGATCACCCCATGGACCAAATCATAGGAGATCCCCGGGATGGTGTCAGAACTCATAGAGGTACAACTAATGAGAATCTATATTTAAGTTTTCTCTCACAGGTTGAACCAAAGAAGTTTGAGGAAGCAAACTCAGACACATGTTGGATAATGGCGATGGAAGAAGAACTAAACCAGTTCAAGTGCTGCAAAGTATGGAAGCTTGTTCCAAGACCCAAAGGTAAAAACGTCATTGGGACAAAATGGGTCTACAGGAACAAGATAGACGAGGATGGAATGATTGTAAAGAACAAGGCCAGACTTGTCCCAAAAGGCTATCGTCAAGAAGAAGGAATCGACTTCGACCAGACATGTGCTCTAGTGGCAAGGCTGGAGGATATAAGGTTATTCCTAGCATATGCTGCACTCAAAGGCTTCACTGTCTGCCAGATGGACGTGAAGTCTGCCTTCCTTAATGGTGACATAAAGGAAGAGGTGTATGTAGAACAACCTCCAGTTTTTGTTGATTCAAACTTTCCTGATTATATTTACTTACTGCATAAAGCGTTATATGGCCTGAAACAAGCTCCTCGAGCTTGGTATGAGACGTTGTCTAGCTTTCTACTTGAGAACAAGTTCACAAGGGGAAAGATAGACAAGACATTACTTCTTAGGGAAATTAAAGGCAAGATTTTACTAGAGCAAATCTATGTCGACGACATTATTTTTGGCTGTACTGATGACAACCTCTGCAAGAAGTTTTCAAAACTTATGCAAGGGAAGTTTGAAATGAGCAGTATGGGCGAGCTGAAGTATTTCTTAAGGCTTCAAGTGAAACAGTCTGAAGATGGAATTTTCATATCACAGACCAAGTTCACTAAAGAGCTGATTAAGAAATTCGGAATGAAGAACGCAACCTCGATGAGGACTCCAATGGGTTCAACTATGTCTCTAGATAAGGATGAAAAAGGGAAACCTTTTTGTTGGAACACCCTATTACTAATTTGGGTCAGGATCACTATGTCTCTAGGAATTTATGCTTTGACCTTCTGTATAGATAATAGGTCAATTAGAATTGAGTCTAAGGGATTAGGAGTCTAGGTTTGGAAGCTGCCCTGAAGACCCAAGTTTTTCTGGAGACTAAGTCCAAATCGTCGAGCTCAGCACGACGTTTCGTCGAACTCCGGTCGACGATCGTCTAGCTCAACTTTGGCAGATCGTCGAGCTCCATTCGACGATCGCTGAGCTCAAGCCTCAAAATATCGTCGAGCTCTGGTCGACGATCGCTGAGCTCAACTTCTCAATATCGTCGAGCTCCATTCGACGATCGCTGAGCTCAGGTCGACGATTTTGACTCTGAACTGGATCCTTATCTCTGAGCTCAGTTCGACGATCTTTGAGCTCAGATCGACGATTTTCTGCTGCTTACATCTTTCATTTCGCTGAGCTCAGCTCGACGATAGCAGAGCTCAGTTCGACGATTTCAGTTGACCTTCAGAATTCTAATTCAAAATCAGATAGAAGTTATTCTGCATTTAAGACAGAAGATCTGCCAGCCGTTTTCATTTACTTCTGGAGCAAGTTTCAAGGGATTTTCTAAGGAACAAATCAGTGGACTTTCCTTCTGAACATATTATACAATTAAGGCTGTAATTAATTCAGACCAACGGCTATCTTTGACAGAGCAATTTTCCTATTGAGATTCAGAGAATAAAAGACAGAATGTTTTTTCAAAAGAGAAGACAGACAAGAACAAGAGAACAGAGAAAGACAAGTAGAGGACACCTCTCTATACACAGAGACTCTCTCAATCTTCTGTCAACAAGAATTCAGAAGAACACTCATCAAAAAGTGATCAAGCTTTCAAACATTCTTCACATCTCTTCAGCTCTCAAGTGTTCAAGGCCAACATCATCTCAAGACTCCAGACACTCAACATTTCAGCTTGCTGAAATCATCATCTGCTGGAGATCTATTTTTGAAGGCCTATCACCCTCAGCAAAGCTCATCTTCCTGAAGACTTCAAGGACTCAGGGGGATCTTTGAAATCAATCCACATAGTCTTCTCAGTTGCTTGAGAAAGAGAAGACTGCCATAACTCTCTCATCCCCCAATCTGTAAAGGGTTTTTCAAACTCCCTTCAAAAGTTTGAATCTGGTTTTTGAGCACCTTGTCAAAAGCTCATTGGTGGCAAGACACCTGATCAAAAAATCTGTTTTGGTTTTTGAGCACCTTATCAAAAGCTCATTGGTGCCCAGGACACCTGATCAACTCATCCTGCAGTGGATTCCTACCTAGGGTGGTAGAAGAGTGGATGTACCCAAGTTGGGGAACCACTATATTTCCTTGTGTCATCTGGTTGTGCATGTTTTCTTTTTGTTTCTGGCCTAGATTTTCTTGTGCTTAATTTCTGCATAGCTTAGTTTTATTGCTGCTTCCCTGCTTGCACTCATTACAACAATTGTTGTAAGGCTTTGCAAAAAGTTTTCTTTGTGTTTTCAAAAAGCACCATATACTCTATTCACCCCCCCTCTAGAGTATATCAGATCTAGTTTCCCCTTTCAATTGGTATCAGAGCCAGGTTGGTTAAACATACCATATCTGTTTGGTTGTACAGGCTAACACCTGAACCCCAAAGATCCCAAACTAGATCCTTCTTTTATATTTCTTTATTAGTTTTAACTTGCACAAATCATGGCCCAAAACAAAGACTATGCTAGCACCAGACCTCCAGTGTGCAATCTGTCAAAGTTTGCACTTTGGAAAGCAAGGATTAAACTCTACATGATTTCTATTGACGAGGACATTTTTAATTCTGTTTTGACAGTGTGTCCAAGACCTCCAGAAAGTACAAGCACAAATGCTGTTCCACCTCCATCAGGAACAGATGCTGACATTAAAAAGTGGAAAGTAGCTGATGCCAAGGCAATGAACATTCTAGCTCAGACAATGTCAGATGACATTTTTCAGAAGGTAGCTGAATGTAATTCAGCCAAGGAGATCTGGGACAAGCTTTCAGAAATTGTCTCTGGCTCAGCTGATGAGAGAAAGGACAGAAGATCTCATCTCATCTCCCAATATGAGAACTTCAAGAAGGGAGAAACTGAGTCAGTGGGAGACATGTACAATAGATTGAGTCTAATTGTCAGTGAACTGAGGACATTAGATAAAGAAATCTCACTGACAGAACTCAATGACAAGATCCCAATGTGCTTCCCCAGCACTTGGGATTCAAGAATCTGGCCAATTAAAGATGCCAGAAGCCTAAATGAGATTACCACTGAAGCCTTGTTGGGTAAGCTCAAATCTTATGAGCTACTCATCAAGAACAGAGAAGAAGAACAGAAGGCTGCTTCTCCAGCCACAAGAAAGGAGAAGACTATTGCATTCAAGGCAGCTGAGGATCTGCCTGAAGAAAAGGCCACAAGCAATGATGAACTTCTCAGCCTGTTGGCCAAAAGATTCTATAAGATGTCCAGAAAGGATTTCAGAAGAAGATCACACAAGGATCAGGACAAGCCAAGGTATGACAAGTCCTTTGGCAATAACAAAGAAATTATTTGCTTTGGTTGCAGGAAACCAGGGCATATGGTTCCTGACTGTCCAGAAAACAAGAACAAGGACAGGAGGGACAGAAAAGAAAGAAGAAAGGAGAAGGACTCCAAAAGGCATGGAAGTAACAAACCTTTCTCCAGCAAAAATAAGCACACAAGGAAAGGATTTGTTGCTGAATCCTGGAGTGAGACTGAAGAGGAGTCACAGGCCTCTTCCAGCTCAAGTGATGATGAGGATGATGCAGAGGAAAAAGAATTCTGCATGATGGCAATCAATGCCTCTCAACACAACTCAGAGGAAGAGGAGTCAGAGTCAGACTCAGAAACTCAACCTGAAGAAGATCAGGTAATCAACTCTTTTGATTTCACTTCAGAAGATTTTAAACTTGAATTTAAAGCACTATGTTTAGACCTGCTAAAGTCTGAGAAAGAGATCATCTCTCTCAGAAATCAATTGTCTGAACACAATGCTTTAAAATCAGAAAACCTCAAGCTCTCTCAGGAGTTGGAGAACCATAGGGAACAGATAGCTTCACTGAAGAGTGAACTCTCTGAGGCCAAGAAGCTTGAAGAATCCCTCAATGGGAGAAGCATCAAGCTGATGGACATCACAAGCACAGTGAACTCAAGATTCAACAGTACACTGGGCTTGGGTGCCTCATCCAGCCAACCTATTGTTCTAACAACCCCTATCAAGTTCATTTCTGACAAAGGAAAGGGAGTTGTAGAGGTTGCCAGGAAGAATTCTGATTTGCCTCAGAAAACTAAACTCCAGCACAAATCGTCGAACGGAGATCGACGATCGCCGAATGAAGATCGACGATCGCCGAACGCAGCTCGACGATCTCAGGACAAATCGTCGAACGCTGATCGACGATCTAAGCCAAGACCGTCGAACGCTGCTCGACGATCCCATATACCTGACCTCAGCCATAGTCGACCGTCGAACGGAGCTCGACGATCTGACCCAAGATCGTCGAACTCAGCTCCAAGATCGTCGAACAGAGGTCAGAGCAGTGGAAAAATTTTCAAGGGCAAGTCAAAATTGAATCCTGAGGGTTCTTCATCCCAAACATTTAACCCTTATACTGAATGGATTTTACCTCCAAGGAGATATCATCCTGAAGGATATAAGAGTCAGCCAGGGATGTCTTTCATTTCTGAATTTAAAGGTTATCAACCTAGGCCCAAGGTAAACTGGGTCAAAAACAAGTGAATTGCTTTATGTGCAGGTGAAGACCTATCCAACATCTAACCAGCAATGGTATTTGGATAGTGGGTGCTCTAAGCACATGACAGGGAACAAGGACAACCTCAATTCCTTTAAAGCCAAGCTTGGACCCAAAGTCATCTTTGGTGACTCCAATTTTGGACAAACTAAAGGATATGGAGCAGTCCAGATTGGTTCTGTAACCTTCAAGAAGGTAGCATATGTGGAAGGACTGAAGCACAACCTAATCAGCATCAGTCAGCTATGTGATGAAGGCTACCAGGTGACCTTCAGCAAAACTCTATGCAAGATCAAGTCAGAGGACAACACCACCGTGTTGACAGGTAAAAGGAAAGGTAACATCTACCTTGTAGATTTTCTTTCAACTTCTATAGATATCTGCTTATTCAATTCAGTTTATAGACCAAATGTTTTATGGCATAAGAGATTAGGACACCTAAACCTTAGAACTATTGCTAGGCTATCCAAGGACAACCTTGTTAGAGACTACCTTCTGGCCCCTACAAGAAGGAAGGACTCTGCAAGGCTTGTCAATTAGGCAAAGCAAACTAAAAACAGTTTTAAGTCACTTAATAAGAGTGATTCACCTAGGATATTGTATCTGTTACACATGGATCTATTTGGACCCATCACAGTACAAAGCCTAGGAGGGAAATCCTACACTTTAGTGATTGTAGATGACTTCTCTAGATTCACTTGGGTGTTCTTTCTAAGGAAGAAGTCTGATAACTTTAAGTGTCTGACAGAGTTTCTCAAATGTATAAAGATTGAGTTCAATACTCACATTGCCCTGATCAGAAGTGATCATGGGACAGAGTTTGATTCTCTTCTTATGCAAGAGTTCTGTCAGAGTGAAGGGATCAGGCATACTTTCTCAGCTCCTAGAACTCCTCAACAAAATGGGGTAGCTGAAAGGAAAAATAGAACCCTTATTGAATCTGCCACTACATTGTTGTCAGATGCTCATCTACCTCTATCCTTTTGGGCAGAGGCAGTGAACACCTCCAACTATGTGCTGAACAGAAGCCTGATACATAAACTGAAGGGAAAGACTCCCTATGAATTACTCAAAGGGAAGAAACCTAAAGTTGACTATTTCAAAATTTTTGGTTGCATTTGTTATATTCACAATAATGATAAGAAACATCTAGCAAAATTTCAAGCCAAAGCTGATGAAGGAGTGTTTCTGGGATACTCCATGATCAGCAAGGCCTATAGGGTCTATAATAAATCATCATTAAAAATTGAGGAATCTGTTCATGTTTCTTTTGATGAAACTAACATGTCTTTCAAGGAGAAGATTTCTTCTACCATAGAACCTTTGCAGGAACACTCTCTAGTTGAAGATATGAACAAGCTACAGGTTGCTCAAGAAGATGAAAGCAGTGAAGATGAAAGCAATGCTCAACATATTGAAGCACAACCTGAAGAGCCAGTTGTTGTACCACAAGAGGAAACAACAACACAGGTTGGTGAACAATCAACACCCCCTGTTGATTTAGTAACATCAAGAGACCATCCAATTTCCCAGATAATTGGAGAACTCTCAGCTGGTGTGCAAACCAGAAATCAGGTCAACCAAAACCTGTTGCACACCTGCTTCCTTTCTCAAATTGAACCTCAGTCCATTCAAGATGCAGAGCAAGATCCACACTGGATCATTGCCATGCAAGAGGAGTTGCATCAATTTGAGAGGAACAAAGTATGGGAACTAGTGCCAAAGCCTAAGGATCATTCCAATTGTTGGAACAAAATGGGTATTCAGAAACAAACTGGATGATCAAGGAGTAATAATAAGGAACAAGGCAAGGCTAGTTGCCCAAGGATATTCTCAAGAAGAAGGAATTGACTACGACCAGACCTTTGCACCTGTTGCAAGATTAGAAGCCATCAGGATATTCTTAGCTTATGCAGCTCACAAAGGCTTCAAAGTTTATCAGATGGATGTCAAGAGTGCCTTCTTAAATGGAGACATCAAAGAGGAAGTCTATGTCAGACAACCTCCAGGTTTTATCTCTCCAACTCATCCTGATTTTGTTTTTAGATTAAATAAAGCATTATATGGTCTCAAGCAAGCTCCTAGAGCATGGTATGAGACCCTAGCATGCTTTCTCTTGGAAAATGGTTTTATAAGGGGTAGAGTAGACCAAACTCTTTTCATTAGAACCCATAAGTCTCATACCCTACTAGTACAAATTTATGTAGACGATATCATTTTTGGTTCTACTGACTCAAAACTATGCAGAAGGTTTTCCAACCTAATGCATTCTAAATTTGAGATGAGTAGCATGGGTGAGCTATCCTTCTTCCTAGGATTGCAAGTCAAACAACATGCTGAGGGCATCTTTATTTCTCAAACCAAATATGCTAATGAGCTGGTTAAGAAATTTGGGATGTCTGAGGCATCTTGTATGAAAACACCCATGCCTACCAATGCTGTATTGGATGCTGATGAACATGGGAAACCTGTTGATCAGACAACATATAGGGCAATGATTGGCTCTTTACTGTATCTTACAGCTAGTAGACCAGATATAATGTTTGCTACATGTATATGTGCTAGATTCCAAGTTAGCCCTAGAGAGTCACACCTCACATTAGTAAAGAGGATTCTCAGGTATGTTAAAAGTTGTCCAAATCTAGGACTCTGGTATCCAAAAGATTCAGCATTTGAGTTAACTGGATTCTCTGATGCTGATTATGCTGGATGCAGAATTGACAGGAAAAGCACCAGTGGAACTTGTCAGTTCCTTGGTGATAGACTTGTTTCCTGGTTTTGCAAGAAACAAACATCTGTGTCAACTTCAACTGCTGAAGCTGAATATATGGCTGCAGGCAGTTGTTGTTCACAAATATTGTGGATTCAAAATCAACTCCTAGACTATGGTTACAACTTAGAGAAGTCAAAAATCTTTTGTGACAATACAAGTGCTATCTCCATAGCTCAAAATCCAGTCCTCCATAGTAGGACAAAACATATAGAGATTAGGCATAATTTCTTAAGGGATAATGTTGAGAAAAATAAAATTGAATTGCAGTATATCCCAACTGATTTACAAAGGGGAGATATTTTCACCAAGCCTTTGGATGAAAAGAAACATACCTTCTTCCTAAATCAGTTAGGAATGTTAGATGAAGGAAGTCTTAAATAAAACCCAAGATTTTGAAAGCTAAAACTGACCAAGACTAGGCAAAATTTCTGTTTTTCCTTATAGTCTAGAATTCTCTGATCTCTGAACTGCGCTCGACGATTTCCCCAAAGATCGCCGAACGGAGTTCGACGATTTTCTGAATCGTCGAACTGAGTTCAGCGCTCCTTTGATAGTATAGATTCTCTCTTCTGGTCAACGATCGTCGAACGGCGCTCGACGATTTTGTTCCCTGAACGATCGTCGAACGGAGCTCGACGCCTTTCCAGATCGTCGAACGGAGATCGACGATCTTGGAGTCTCTTCAGATTCCTTTAGAAGCCTCGATCGTCGAACTGAGTTCAACGATCTTTCCTTTTCTGCGTCGAACCCTAATATAAAACTCATTTTTCGCCGTCGTTCTCTCTTGCGCTTTCAATTTCTCTGCAAGAATTTTCTTCCCTCCAAGCAATTCTACACTTGGTCGTTTTGTCTGTTTTTTTTTTTTTTGCAGGTACCATGGCCGTTTCTGTTGCTGTGCTCGCTGCCATGAAATTTGATGCCGGCTTTGACATCGATTTCGATTCCTTCAACACAACCGATCAAATCTTCCAGGATATTCTCAGATTGTTCAAAGATCAGCATCTGTCTGCCTTGATGTCAACCAGAATCAAACTTGCCTCAGATGAGATTAAAGAATGGGTTTACACTGCCCACAACCTTGACACAAACACCATAGTTGGCTCCATTGGTGGCACCCAGGTACCTCTGTCTCCTGCAGTATTGGCAGAGGTTTTTGGCTTCAGGAATGGTGAAGACTCTGCTGACCTTTCTGGAGAAGAGTTTGCTGATGTTCTTGCCAGGATGGGTCATCCTGAGGGGAACCCTAGCAAGCTGTTTAAGAGAAACCTGTCTGTGGAATACAGGTTTTTGGCTGATGTAGTAGGCAAGGTCCTTTTGGCCAAGCATTCTGCTCATGACACAATCTCCAGATATCAGCTCTGCCTTATGGGAGCTCTGGTAGATAGAAAAAGCTTGAACTGGGGAGAAGTGTTCTTTGATCTGCTGAAGAAAAAGATCAACAAGACCTTTGTGAACTTTGGAAGAATTCTGGGAATCTTCCTCCAGGCTCAGTGCCCTGCCCTGCTAGTCTCCTCTGGAGTGCACATCAATGCCTCTAAGAGACTCACCTGTGCCCTTTTTGGGAAATGGGACAGGCAAATCTCCAAGCCCAGCAGGCCCTCTTCTTCTGGCCCTTCAGGCACCAGGACTCTAAGAGTCACTCCACCCCAGGCCTCTGCCCCTGCAGAGGACCTGCCTGCTAGTGCTGCTGCTTCTCCTCCTCCAAGCTCAACCCTACCTCCAGCTCCATCCACCTCTCCAGCCACCTCCACAATTACCATCTCCAGCCCATCTCCAACTTCTATTCCATCCTCCTCCACATCTTTCCAGGACCTTCTCCACCAGATTCTTGATCAACCCACCTTCACTCCCTCCATTTCCATCCCTCTATCCTCTATCTCTACCATACCCTCTCCTGAGCCATCCCTTCCACCCTTTAGCCCTCCTCCTCCAGCTCCCTCAGCCATCCCTGTACCCTCTACCTCTGCTCCCCTTGAGCATGTAGATCTCCCAGCCCTTGCTGATCAGTTGTATGAGCTCCTTGCACCTAGGCTCTCCCTTCTCCTGGAGGCCTCCTTAGCTCCTCTGCAACAATCAGTGGCAGCTCTCTCTGCCAGGCTGTCCTCCTTCCTTACCCCTATAGCAGCACCCCCAGCAGTGTGCCTTGATGCACAGGTTTCTGCATCCAGGCAGGGGGAGATGCCCTATGAAGCCAGCTTCCATGCTGCTGTTGCTGCTGCTGCTCCTCCTACTGTTGTCTCTCATGCTACTGCTTCTGCTTCTGCTACTGCTGCCATTCCAGTACTTGCAATAGACCTAAGGTCTTTGCTGTCTACTTTTGATACTGCTTACTTCAGCTGCCTTCCAGAAGTCTATGCTGTCCAGCCCCCAGAGGTTCCTGCTGCCCAGTCAGAAGATTTGTCCAGGGCTCTAGTGCCCTTCTCCTGCTGTGACCCCAGAATCATCTCTGATTTTATTCAGTCAGTGACTGCTGCTTATGATGATGCTGCTGCTGCTGCTGCTGAAGACAATGCTGTGTCTACCTCTGGAATTGCTGTTGCTACTGAGGAAGAAATTGTTTCAATTGCTGCTGTTGAGCCCTCATCCCAGGATGTTTTGATGACAGAGGCTATTGATGTTGAGCCTGCTGTAGATGTTGTTATTGTTGTCTCTGAACCTGCTGCTGCCAAAATTCCTGAAGTAATCTCTGTTGTAACATCTGCTGCTCCTGTATTTGTTGTAACATCTGCTGCTTCTGTATCTGTTACATCTGATGTTTCTGTTGCCCCATCAGCTGCTGTGAAACTGAAAGAGGATTTGATGAAAAAACTTGATGCTTTATATGATGCACAAAGTTCTGAATCTGAGGATTATAATACTGCTTCTGATGACTCATCTGCCACAATTGCAAGGAAAAGAAAGGCAAGAAGTAAGGCCTTGAAGAGAGTTCCTCCTGCCAAAGTCAGAGATGATAATGATGTTCCATATTATATTCTGCACAATTGCCCAATCTCTGAGCATTGGATGCAATTCTCCAGGAACCAGTTAAAGGCAATGAAGAAGAAGAGGAAGTTTGATAAAGATTCTTCTCAGTCCAAGCACCCTCATCCTCCTCCACCACCTCCACCTGATGCAGGTGCAGGTGGCAGCTCTGCAAGATCAGGCCCTGCTAGAAGCCAGGCTCCCTACCAGCCTCATGCAAGAACATATCAAAGGGAAAGCCAATCTAGGGGGTCCTACTCTAGAAGGGGAGGATATAGGGGAAACCAAAGAGAAACTCAGGTTTACTCCAAAGGACACTCCAGGCAGCATCCTTATTCCAGGGGTGGACATGTTTCTTCTGATACATCTTCAGGTCCATTCCCTTATAAGCTTAAAGATACAGTGACTGCCAGGACCCCTCAAGAAACTACTTCCAACAGGTATGAGCCACCTGTTCCATTTGAGGATCCTGAGAAAAATCCTATGGCTTGGACTGCAAGGATGAAAGAACTGGCTGCTTTGGATCAGATAAAGAAAGCAAAAGATCAAGGGCTAGACACCTCCAACATATCCACTATGTCAGAGCAAAGGCAAAAAGAGTTAGAAAGATATGCCTCCAGTAAGTTTTTTGATGCAGATAGGTACATGGAGTTGCATCCAGCTGCAGTGGTTCCCAGGGCTTCAAAGCAAATCTATTTGGGTGCAGCTGATGATACAAGATCCAACAAGGAAGCATTAAATCCTAACAGGGAAATTAAAATGGTAAAAGGCAAAGAAAAGGAATAACTCTGTAAGGTGATAATTCTTGACTTCTGTGACTGCCTTCTGGATATCATATTTATCTCTGTGATGGTTCTGTTATGTCTAGCTTCTGTTGTTTCTGTATTTTTTCTGTTTATATGTTGTTTGTTTTTCAAAATCTGTAAATAGTTTTCCTAACCCAAATAGGGGGAGATTGTTGGAACACCCTATTACTAATTTGGGTCAGGATCACTATGTCTCTTGGAATTTATGCTTTGACCTTCTGTATAGATAATAGGTCAATTAGAATTGAGTCTAAGGGATCAGGAGTCTAGGTTTGGAAGCTGCCCTGAAGACCCAAGTTTTTCTGGAGACTAAGTCCAAATCGTCGAGCTCAGCACGACGTTTCGTCGAACTCCGGTCGACGATCGTCTAGCTCAACTTTGGCAGATCGTCGAGCTCCATTCGACGATCGCTGAGCTCAAGCCTCAAAATATCGTCGAGCTCTGGTCGAAGATCGCTGAGCTCAACTTCTCAATATTGTCGAGCTCCATTCGACGATCGCTGAGCTCAGGTCGACGATTTTGACTCTGAACTGGATCCTTATCTCTGAGCTCAGTTCGACGATCTTTGAGCTCAGATCGACGATTTTCTGCTGCTTACATCTTTCATTTTCGCTGAGCTCAGCTCGACGATAGCAGAGCTCAGTTCGACGATTTCAGTTGACCTTCAGAATTCTAATTCAAAATCAGATAGAAGTTATTCTGCATTTAAGACAGAAGATCTGCCAGCCGTTTTCATTTACTTCTGGAGCAAGTTTCAAGGGATTTTCTAAGGAACAAATCAGTGGACTTTCCTTCTGAACATATTATACAATTAAGGCTGTAATTAATTCAGACCAACGGCTATCTTTGACAGAGCAATTTTCCTATTGAGATTCAGAGAATAAAAGACAGAATGTTTTTTCAAAAGAGAAGACAGACAAGAATAAGAGAACAGAGAAAGACAAGTAGAGGACACCTCCCTATACACAGAGACTCTCTCAATCTTCTGTCAACAAGAATTCAGAAGAACACTCATCAAAAAGTGATCAAGCTTTCAAACATTCTTCACATCTCTTCAGCTCTCAAGTGTTCAAGGCCAACATCATCTCAAGACTCCAGACACTCAACATTTCAGCTTGCTGAAATCATCATCTGCTGGAGATCTATTTTTGAAGGCCTATCACCCTCAGCAAAGCTCATCTTCCTGAAGACTTCAAGGACTCAGGGGAGCTTTGAAATCAATCCACATAGTCTTCTCAGTTGCTTGAGAAAGAGAAGACTGCCATAACTCTCTCATCCCCCAATCTGTAAAGGGTTTTTCAAACTCCCTTCAAAAGTTTGAATCTGGTTTTTGAGCACCTTGTCAAAAGCTCATTGGTGGCAAGACACCTGATCAAAAAATCTGTTTTGGTTTTTGAGCACCTTATCAAAAGCTCATTGGTGCCCAGGACACCTGATCAACTCATCCTGCAGTGGATTCCTACCTAGGGTGGTAGAAGAGTGGATGTACCCAAGTTGGGGAACCACTATATTTCCTTGTGTCATCTGGTTGTGCATGTTTTCTTTTTGTTTCTGGCCTAGATTTTCTTGTGCTTAATTTCTGCATAGCTTAGTTTTATTGCTGCTTCCCTGCTTGCACTCATTACAACAATTGTTGTAAGGCTTTGCAAAAAGTTTTCTTTGTGTTTTCAAAAAGCACCATATACTCTATTCACCCCCCCTCTAGAGTATATCAGATCTAGTTTCCCCTTTCACTTTTGATGAAACCAAGTACAAAAATATAATTGGATCCTTGCTCTACCTTACGGCAAGTAGACCTGACATAATGTTCTCAACATGTGTCTGTGCTAGATTTCAGGTGAACTCTAAGGAATCTCACTATGCTGGTGCAAAGCGGATTTTAAGATACCTTAAAGGTACACCGAATCTTGTCTTATGGTACCCAAGAAGTAATGACAACGAACTAATAAGTTTTTCAGATGCAGATTTTGTAGGGAGCAAATACGACAGGAATAGCACTTCCGGGACATGTCAATTCTTTGGAAGAAGACTTATCTCCTAGAGTAGCAAGAAGCAAAACTGTGTGGCAATCCCAACGGCTGAGTCAGAGTACATCTCTCCAGGCAGTTGATGTGCACAGTTACTTTGGATAAAGAATCAGTTTGAGGACTACAACATGAAGTTTGAAAAGATTCCATTGTTTTGCGACTCTTCCAGCGCAATAGAAATAGTCAACAACCTAGTCTCGCACAGCCGGACAAAGCATATAGAGCTAAGGTATCACTTCATCCGGGAGCATGTGGAGCATGGGTACGTAGACCTTTAATATGTCCCTACAGATAGGCAAATTGCAGACATTTTCACGAAGCCGCTGGATGAGACCAAGTTCTCGTTCTTCAAAACAGAACTTGGGATGCTCAACAAAGAAGACTAGAGAAGATGGATTTTCAAGAAAGCTCAAGGTTCAAAGATGGAATTGGACAAAAGAGCTGAAGCAACCAAGGTGAAGATTTGTGAAGAAGTTGGACTCTTCAAAGAAGCTGCTATTACCAAGTTATTTGTTGAAGTCAGAAAGGGGTAGAAATTGGTAAAAGAATATGAAAGGCCACCTAGTGTCAACTATCTTCACCTATTGGGGGGGGGGGGGAATAGGTGACGTGCAGCGTTTTTGCGGAATTTAAGATTGTACCTGCACAATAAAAATAAACAGCACAGCACACAGAATACACAAGCTATTTATAGTGGTTCCCCGATTTGGTTACATCCACTTTCCCCCTTCGACCTATCTCCCAACAAGGGACGACTCGGTCTCTTCACCAATAGGATTGAAATCCAATCCCTGCACTATCGGAAGGAACACTTCCACACGTAAGAGTCAACACTCCCACAACACGGGTTGCACCCAACCCTTACAACTAGGAACCTACGTTCCTTTACAATAAAAGTAAAACTAGAATGTACAAAAGATACAAACTACGTTTGGAGACTAAGGTGTCCCTCTTTGTTGACGACGTGTTCTTGAAGTCCACAAAGAGTCCACAACCCTAGATCTCTCTTGGAGAGGATCTCCCCGGAACCGACGGCGGCAAGATGAGCGGCGGCTAGGTTCACTTGGCGATTCTCGTCGATTTACAGTTAGACGAATTTTCGTCTTTCCACCCATGATGTGCTCCTTGACCCATCCTTGCTCCTTGTCTGCTCTTGCAAGATCACAGCCCTGTACTTGAAAGTTAGTGCACTCCAATAGAGAGAGTACACGTAGGCCAACACACTGATCTGCTCAACGAGGGATTACGTCGTGCAGACCCGTGTATATTGACCTACTGCACCCTGACATTGGTGTGCACTTAGCGTGGAAAAACTGCAAGCACAACTTGAAATATTTTGTCAAAAACATTGCCTATTTACCTTAGCTTGTTCAGAGGCTTCTTCAAATCAGGTACGTTGTGGATACAATACCCAACAATCTCCCCCTATTTGAAGAAGCCTAAACGCTACAAGCTAAGGTGAATAAAGCATATGGGAATGAAAATCATAACCTTGAAATAAGTTGAGAGAGATATTCATTACCGATACCAATTTCGTGCGGGCAAACTTTGGAGCCACCTTAGCCTTAGCCGAGAGGGTAATCTCCCCCTTTTCGGCTTCTGCAAATCTGGGTCTGTAGCATTTGACCCCTTGCTCCCCCTCAGTACTTGCATCTGTGCTCACACTTGAGTTCCTTGCTCCCCCCTCAGATCTTGCACGAGCCTGGAGCTTCTGTAGTCTTCATTCCTCATAATTTAGCATCCCCAATTCAGTCTTGAAAAGGCTGAACTTGGCCTCATCTAAGGGCTTTGTGAATATATCAGCAATCTGCTTGTCCGTGGGGACATAACAGAGAGAGATATCCTTGTTCTCCACGTGCTCCCGAATGAAGTGGTAGCGCACTTCAATATGCTTTGTTCTGCTGTGCGAGACCGGATTGTTGGCAATGGCAATTGCAATGGAGGAGTCGCAGTACATTGGAACTTCCTTGAACTGAAGGTCGTAGTCGGCTAACTGATTTCTGATCCATAGGAGTTGTGCGCAACAGCTGCCTGCCGAGATGTACTCAGACTCTACTGTGGAGGTAGCTACACAATTCTGCTTCTTGCTGTTCCATGAGATAAGCCTCCTGTCGAGGAATTGACACGTCCCGGAGGTGCTTTTCCTGTCATCCCTACTCCCTGCAAAATCAGCATCTGAAAAACCTATTAGCTCGACATCATTGTTTCTCGGGTACCACAAGCCAAGATTGGGAGTACCTTTAAGGTATCTTAGAATTTGCTTCGCAACGACATAGTGAGATTCCTTAGTGTTCACCTGATATCTGGCACAGACACATGTGGAGAACATGATATCCGGTCTACTGACAGTAAGGTAGAGCAGGGATCCAATGATGCTTCTGTATTTGGTTTCATCGAAAGGTTTACCTTTCTCATCCTTATCCAGAGACATAGTGGATCCCATTGGAGTCCTCATAGAGGTTGCATTCTCCATACCAAATTTCTTGAGGAGTTCATTTGTGAATTTCGTCTGAGAAATGAAGATTCCATCCTCAAACTGTTTCACTTGAAATCCCAAGAAATACTTGAGCTCTCCCATACTGCTCATTTCAAACTTTCCTTGCATAAGTTTAGAAAACTTTTTGCAAAGATTGTTGTCCGTTGAGCCGAATATAATGTCATCGACATATATTTGCACCAGCAAAATCTTGCCTTTGACTTCCCTAAGAAACAATGTTTTATCTATTTTACCTCTAGAGAACTTGTTCTCAAGAAGAAAACTAGATAAAGTCTCATACCAAGCTCGATGAGCTTGTTTTAAACCATAAAGAGCTTTATTGAGAAAATACACATGATTGGGATAAGTATGATTGACAAAACCTGGGGGTTGAGCGACGTATACTTCCTCTTTCAGGTCTACGTTCAAGAATGTTGATTTCACGTCCATTTGATAGACTGTGAATCCTTTCTGCGAAGCATACGCCAGGAACAATCTGATTGCCTCGAGCCTTGCTACTGGTGCGAAGGTATGGTCGAAGTCAATCCCCTCCTCCTGTCTGTAACCTTGAGCCACCAGCCTGGTCTTGTTCTTTACGATGACACCATGTTCATCCAGTTTGTTTCTGAAGATCCACTTGGTGCCAATCACATTCTGCTTGTGTGGTCTGGGAACCAGCGTCCACACGTTGCATCGTTCGAATTGATGTAGTTCATCTTGCATGGACAAAATCCATGCCGCGTCTTTGTTCGCCTCGTCGAACTTCTTTGGCTCAACCTGTGACAGGAAGCTAAGATGCAAAACTTCGTTAATAGTACCTCTTCGAGTTCTGACACCGACACGAGGATCTCCGATGATCTGATCTCTAGGATGATCCCTCACGTGCCGGAGCTCTAGAAGTCTGGCGTCTGGAGCTTCGACTACTTCTTGGGCTTCTCCATCTTCTAAGAGATTTGTTCCATTTTGATCTTCAACATGCCCAGATGACGTGGAGGTGGAAACTTTGACATACTTAGGAGTTTCATCTTTAGCGGTCTCATCGAGATCCAGTTGTTCAAGTCGTGCACCTGCATCTTCAAGAATACCACTTGAAGAATTGCTGTTAAGCAAACTTCCTTCATCAAATACAACAATAATTGATTCTTCTACCACTAGGGTTTTCTTATTGAAGACCCTATATGCCCGATTGTGGGAACTATAGCCCATGAATATGCCTTCGAAGTATTTTTCACCAAATTTAGTACGCGGGTACTTCCCATTATTCAGTACATAGCATCTGCAACCAAAGATCTTCAAGTAGGACATGGTTGGTTTCCTGTCTTTCAGTAGCTCGTAAGGCGTCTTACGATGATGCTTGTTGATCAATGCACTATTTTGTACATGACAAGCTGTATTGACAGCCTCTGCCCAGAAGTATTCTGGGAGAGAAGCGTCTTTCAACATTGTCGTGCAGGATTCAATGAGAGTTCTATTTCTCCTCTCCACAACTCCATTTTGCTGAGGAGTGCGCGGGGAGGAAAACTCATGAAAGATACCTTGTTCTTCACAAAACTCTGTCATACCACCAGATTCGAATTCTGTTCCATGGTCACTTCTGATTTTGACCACTGAGCAGTTAAATTCGTTCTGAACCTGCATATAGGACTTGCCTCCCAAGCTATGAACTTGCATTGGACCAAACAGGTCCATATGTAAAAGGTAAAGACATCGGGAAGAGTCTTTGTCTGCAATGCTCTTAAAGGTAGCCCGAGTCTGTTTGCCCATCTGGCATGCAGGATAGGGGCTATCTTTGATGCACTTGATATTGGGAGCATCCCTTACTAAGTTCTTAGAAAACAGCATACTAATTGTCTTGAAATTAATATGTGCCAATCTCTTGTGCCATTGATCATAAAGAGATGCACTGCCTGTTGCCACAAGGCATACGGGGGTAGATGAATCTAAACTGAGAAAATCTAAGCAGAAGATATTTCTGCTCCTAATGCCTGATAATACCGTCTCAAAAGCGGTACGTGAAATTATCAGACATTTATCCTTGCAGAACTTAACGTCATAACCTTTATCACATAACTGACTTACACTGATCAGGTTATGGTTTAACCCTTCAACATAAGCCACGTCGGTGATAGAGATTATACCGTTGGAAATCATACCGTAACCTCTGGTGACTCCTCGATCTGACCCTCCAAAGATGACTTTGGGTCCATTCTCGACTGGAGTGTAATCACACAGCAGGCTTCTTGTCCCAGTCATATGCCGGGAGCATCCACTGTCCAAATACCAGATCGGCGTTTTGGTGGCCTTTGGACATTCCTGCAAAACAAAATTAATTTCCCTTAGGAACCCAATCGAACTTGGGTCCTAGATTCCTGGTTAGCATACTCCCCCTCGGTTGGTTAACCCTACGAGTGGTCGGCCTCGCATTGCTAACATAGGGAGTCTCGTGATACCTTGGATTAAACCAACAATCCACGGCAAAGTGACCGACTTTGCCACAACACCAACAGTCGAATCTGTTGTACCTCTTCCTACGCTCCTGCCTTACCCTGGGAAGGGTGGGTACAGCCGGGGCCTTGGATCTAGAGGTGGAGGCCTCATAGTGATTGCAGTCACATGACTTCTTCACCTTCCGTTTCGTCAGTATAACAGGCTTGACTCTTGGTGCCTGCTTTCCATTATGGCCGCTAGAGAATTGACCATAATTTCCCATATGGATTTCCTCATAAGGTGCCTTGAAGGCACTCTCACCGAAGTTCCGGGGAAAGGTCCAACCATCATATCGGCTCTTTGGATTTGCAACCGAGGGCCGAAAATGATGACCAAAGGTTGATTCAAAGTCATGTTGGTTGCAAGGAAAGCTAGGCTTTCTGAACGCAACAGGACTAAGAGGAGCCTTACCCTTTTCATCAGTAGAGGCCTTCTTGGCGGCCTTATTCTTCCTCTGGTTCCTGTTTCTCCTGGATGAGGAACCAGATACCCCTACATGCCCCAAGCCAGCTCCTTTGGCCTGAGCAGAGAAGGTATCAACTACTGGAAGAACTATTTTTGGCATAGAGAAGCTGTTGACGATCTTCCTTTCTGCCTCAAGTTGTTCTTCCAACTTGTCGACTTCCTCCTGCTTAAGATCAAGGAGCTTAAGAGACTCTGAATGCTTTGAAGTCAGGTCAAGGTGCTCCTGTCGGAGAGAAATCAAACTAGTGACCTCTTCCCTTAGGGATACACACTCACCCTTAAGGAATTTCACTTCCTTTTTCTCAGCCTTCAGTCTCTTACGGCACTCCTCGAAAGTGTTGAGCAGAAGCTCATACTTCTCGAGGAGCTCCGCTTCACGGGCCGAAGGGCTATCCTCAGGTTCATCATCCTGAGACTCAGGATCAGAGTCGGAGTCGGAGAGAGGGGTGTGAGCTTTTACCTTCCCAGTAAATGGGGGGCATTCTGCTTCTGAGTCGGAGCGACCCACCAGCCCGAAGTAGGCTTCCTCATCATCACTGGAGTCTGAGGAATCAGACTCACTCAGTGTCTTTGGCCTTTTGGCAATGTAGCTCCGCTCTTTCTTCTTATCTCTCGAAGATTTGTGCTCCTCTTCTTTCCCTTTTTCCCTCTTGCCTTGAAAGCAGTCGGCCACGACGTGTCCTGGCTTATTGCATCCAAAGCAAATAATGTCAGAGGAGCGATGTTTGTTCGGTTTAGAAGCATACCTGTCAGAAGAATAATTTTTCTTCTGATGCCTGGTGGAGGAGCCGTCTCTCTTTCTTTGATTCCTCATCTTGAGGAACTTCTTGAACTCTCGGGTGATTAGGGAGAAATCTTCCTCCGACAGCTCTGAGCTGGAGGAGCATGGCTCGGAGTCCTCCTCCTCATCCTTTTTCCTGGCACGGTATGAAACCGCACCCTTGCCTTTTCTGGAGTGACTGGCTTTTAGAGCCACAGTCTTTTCTTTGGCTGCAACCTTCTCTACTTCTTCTTCTGCTTTCCTGGTGTTCAGCTGAAGCTCATAGGACATCAGCTTCCCAAACATAATTTGCGGGTCAGTTTTAGCTAGTCTGCCAAACTCTCGGATGGCACAGATCTTTGTGTCCCATTCCTTAGTAAGGGACCTAAGGAATTTATCATTGAGTTCACCATTAGTGAACACTCTTCCGTATCCTTTGAGGGCATTAACAATCTTGAGGAAGTTCTCGTAGGTGACTCCGATCTCTTCCTTAGGCCCTTGTCTGAAGGCCTCATATTTTTGGTTCAGGAGGGATCTCCGATCATCCCTCACTTCATCAGTGCCCTCCATTAGGATGATCAGGCCATGCCAGATCTCCTGTGCTGTCCTGCAGTTGCAGAAGTTCTGCATCATTGAGTCATCAATCGCGCTGACCAGAATGTTCTGCGCCTTCTTGTCAAGTCCTACTAGCACCATCTCATCCTTGTCCATTTCAGAAAGTTTCTTTGGCACTTTCTGGGTAGGATCAATGGTGGAGGCCTTAGTGGGGACATAAGGTCCCTCCTCCACGATCATGAAGAGTCGAGGATCAATAGCTTCCATGTAGAACCTGATCCTTTCCTTCCAGATAGGAAAGTTGAGCCTGGTGCACACTGGGATCTTGCCTGTGTACTTGAGCCCGTCCATAGTAGATGTTTGTCTTCCTCTTGACACTCGTGGCAGGATTCTACTCAAGGTGTGAACCTTTTTGATGAGTAACCTCCCTCTGATACCACTTGAAAGGCCACCTAGTGTCAACTATCTTCACCTATGGGGGGGGGGGGGGAATAGGTGACGTGCAGCGTTTTTGCGGAATTTAAGATTGTACCTACACAATAAAAATAAACAGCATAACACACAGAATACACAAGCTATTTATAGTGGTTCCCCGATTTGGGTACATCCACTTTCCCCCTTCGACCTATCTCCCAATAAGGGACGACTCGGTCTCTTCACCAACAGGATTGAAATCCAATCCCTGCACTATCGGAAGGAACTCTTCCACACGTAGGAGTCAACACTCCCACAATACGGGTTGCACCCAACCCTTACAACTAGGAACCTACGTTCCTTTACAACAAAAGTAAAACTAGAATGTACAAAAGATACAAACTACGTTTGGAGACTAAGGTGTCCCTCTTTGTTGACGACGTGTTCTTGAAGTCCACAAAGAGTCCACAACCCTAGATCTCTATTGGAGAGGATCTCCCCGGAACCGGCGGCGGTAAGATGAGCGGCGGCTAGGTTCACGGGATCGGCGGCGACGACGATGTGCGGCTACTGTACTCTGGAGATCCAAACTTCATAGCGAAGCAAGCTAGGTCTACCAACGGTCACTCTAGGATCAGTCGTCTCGATCGATTCGGATGGGGAAGTTTTTCCCGATCAACAAATCGAGAGATAAGGGATCTCTGGATAGACACGTGAGACTCTAAGCTTGGCTAAGCTTCTGTCGCCGGAAGATCAGGAAGAAATCTCGATCAGGGTCGGCGAACGACTTGCTTGCGCGGCGACGGCGGCGGCGGAGCAGATTCACGATTTTTAGGTTAAGATCGGCTCGGCTTTTCTCTATGTATCTACTGTTCAAAAAATACCCGTATATATATAGTAGACACTTTCAATATGACAGTTGCGGGTCCCACAAGTAGCAACCCGAAATCCGGTCCAAGATAATGCCAGTGGCAGAATCCGGTCCAGCTTAATCCAGAGAAATACCCAAGTCAAAATCGGCGAGAATCGAAAGTGAATCTCGTCGAATCGTCGAGAATCAAAGGTGATTCTCGACGATTCGGCGAGAATCAAAGATGATTCTCGTCGAATTTCACTTGGTAGCACGCACTGATTCAGCCGGGTCGAGACGGCGAGAATCAGCCAGTGATTCTCGACGATTCGGCGAGAATCACTAGTGATTCTCGCCGAATCGGCGAGAATCACTTGGTGATTCTCGTCGATTCTTACTTAGAATCAGAGATGCTTGCTTTGAAGTAGCTAGATCAAGTCGGCGGGAATCAGCCACTGATTCTCGACGATTCGGCGAGAAACACTAGTGATTCTCGCCGAATCGGCGAGAATCACTTGGCGATTCTCGTCGATTTACACTTAGACGAATTTTCGTCTTTCCACCCATGATGTGCTACTTGACTCATCCTTGCTCCTTGTCTGCTCTTGCAAGATCACAGCCCTGTACTTGAAAGTAAGTGCACTCCAATAGAGAGAGTACACGTAGGCCAACACACTGATCTGCTCAACGAGGGATTACGTCGTGCAGACCCGTGTATATTGTCCTACTGCACCCTGACATTGGTGTGCACTTAGCGTGGAAAAACTGCAAGCACAACTTGAAATATTTTGTCAAAAACATTGCCTATTTACCTTAGCTTGTTCAGAGTGTTCTTTAAATCAGGTACGTTGTGGATACAATACCCAACAGAATATCTAGAAAATTTTCATAGTTCTTATGCTTGCTCACACCGCTTTATATACTTAGCATTCTTTTTATGTCCATAATTCACCTTAGTGTAAAGGGTTCTGACTTCTACAAATAGGGGGAGATTGTTGGGTATTGTATCCACACTAACCCAGATTTAATGAAGTCACCCTTGAACTAAGATGAATTAAGTTGTATTTGATGCTTGGTTTGAGTTATGTGTTTGCAGGAATTCTTATGGGAAGTGTAGACCAATGTCAGTCTATAATGAGTCACCAAACATAGGACCATACAATATAATCCCTCATTGTGTGCTCCAAAGTGTTGACTCATGTGTAGTTTATCTATTGGGATACACTTCATATTCAAGCTCTAGGACTATGTGCAAAGACTTGATGCGGTCATCCCTTAGTAGAAGAAGAAATTCTGCCAAGAAAATTTTCCTAAGTAAAGTACTCGAGTAGTTCTTTACTTACTCGAGTAAGTTACTGAGTTCATACTCAGTAATAATACTACTGCTCGAGTAGTTAAGATATATCCCGAGTAGTCAATTATGGCTCTCGAGTAGTTAAGACAACTACTCGAGTAGTTTCTTTTCTCCTCTCGGGTTTTACAGAAATTATCTTCTCAAATTTTTCTAAGTTAAATACTCGAGTAGTCATCTTATATACTCGAGTAGTTCTATCTTCTGTCTCGAGTAGTTGAATTCTAACTCTCATGTAGTTCCATTTATCTCGAGTAATCTAAGTCATGTACTCGAGTAGTTCATCTACTACTCGAGTAGTCCAGTGCTTATACTCGAGTAATCCAGAATTCCATTCCAAAAAATTTTTCTAAATGAGTTACTCGAGTAGTCATCTCCATATACTCAAGTAGTTATATTTGTCTCGAGTAGTTCTATTTGTCTCGAGTAGTTCAACTTCTATACTCGAGTAGTCAGTTTTCCAATTCCAAAAATTTTCTAAGTCTATGACTCGAGTAGTTTCTTATATACTCGAGTAGTTCATTCTTATATACTCGAGTAGTATTTCTTATACTCGAGTAATCTACTCTACCTCTCGTGTAAGTACTTAGGTTCTCGAGTATGTTATTCTTGTTACTCGAGTAGCTGATTCCTTGAATTTTTATTTACTCGAGTAGTTGACTCCATGTACTCGAGTAATGATCTCATTCCCTCTCGAGTAGTTTTTTCTCATGTACTCGAGTAGTCATCTTCTACCTACTCGAGTAGTACTACATGTACTCGAGTAGTCTGTTATATCTCGAGTATTTTACTTTGACTTTTCCAAAAATTCTTTAAGTCCAATATAACGGTCTTATTCATAAACTTTGACGTGATTAGTCCACGTGTCTCTCATAATGACTCAATTAAGTCTAATCTTCTCCTCTCCTATAAAAGGTTTTGTCTAAACCAACAAAACCTAACAATTCTAAATTTTAAGAAGATTATTTTTAAGAAGTTTTTGCAGCCGCTTTCTGTCTCCTCTCTCTCTCCAAGAAATGAAATCTGCCGTCGCCGCCGTCGCAGATTCCCGACCGGCTAGGGTTTTCATTTTCAGAGGATTCAGATTAAGAAGATTTTATAGATTTAGATTTCCGCTCAACTCTTCATCCTCTATTCGATCGTGTAAAAGTCAAGAAGATTCAGATCTGATTTTGCCGAGGTTTTATTCACCTATCTGATAAAACCAAAAAGTCTACAAGAAGAAGATCCTGGCCGATTACTTGCAGATCTAACAAGATTCATTGTTTGTATTTCTATACAATTTTATTTCATTATTGTAGGAGAAGTTTTCTCCGAGTGTAGGAGTTTTTCAACTCTGAGATTGTAGGAAGTTTCATCTTCAAAGTGTAGATCCGTTTTGTGGATCGAGTTTGTAGGAACATTGTTTCAATGGTAGGATTGATTTTCAATCCGAGATAGTGGAGTAGCCGAGTCTAGTGTATTGCTAGATCGGCTAGGGAAAGTGTATGTACCCAAGGTTGGGGAACCACTATAAATCTTGCCTCGTCTGTGTTTGATTGGTAGATAGATCTGTGCATTGGTTTGTAATTTTTTATTGCGCAAAAAGACGTAGATCTCACCTATTCACCCCCTCTAGGTGATTTAGGTAGGCAACTATAAACTTTCATTTACATAAAATAAATGTGAAGACTTGGTTGCTTGTACGTCTACAGTTGTCCCATGCATGGCATGGCATCACAGGGCGTAGTTTCTCTTACTCTGACGTATTATTAAAATACGGATAAAATGCGGGTTGTGATAGCTGTCACGTCTATTGGGCCCTCGGTGGGCATTATGAAAGGTTAAAAAAATTAAGTACCAAGCTGTTCCCACTGTCAGGCTCTCACCTAGCTGTCGGGTTTGTTGGGCCCTTGGTGGACATTGTGAATGGTTGAAAAACTAAGTCCCGAGTTGTTCCTGCTATCATGATCTAACTTAGCTGTCAGGTCTGTTGGGCCCTTAATAGACATTGTGAAAGGTTGAAAAAACTAAGTCCCGAGTTGTTCCCACTATCAGTCTCTCTCATAGCTGTCAGGTCTGTTGGGCCCTCGCTGGACATTGTGAAAGGTTGAAAACTAAGTCCGGAGCAATTCCCACTATCAGGCTCTCACCTAGCTGTCAGGTTTGTTGGGCCCTCGTTGGACATTATGAAAGGTTAAAAAAACTAAGTCCCAAGCTTTTCCAACTATCAGGCTCTCACCTAGCTGTCAAGTCTTTTGGGCACTCAGTGGACATTGTAAAATGTTGAAAAACTAAGTCCCGAGCTATTCCCACTGTCAGACTATCACCTAGCTGTCAGGTTTTTTGGGCCCTCGGTGGATATTGTGAAAGGTTGAAAGCTAAGTCCCGAGATGTTCCTGCTATTAGGCTCTCAACTTGCTGTCGGGTCTGTTGGGCCCTTCGTGGACATTGTGAAAGGTTAAAAACTAAGTCCCAAGTTTTTCCCGTTGTCAGGCTCTCACCTAGCTGTCAGGTCTGTTGGGCCCTCGATGGACATTATGAAAGGTTGAAAAACTAAGTCTCGAGTTGTTCTCTCTATCGGGCTCTCACCTAGCAGTCAGGTATGTTGGGCCCTCATTGGACATTATGAAAGTGTAAAAAACTAAGTCCCAATCTTTTCCTACTGTCAGGCTCTCACCTAGATGTCAGGTATGTTGGGCCCTCGGCAGACATTGTGAAAGGTTTAAAAACTAAGTCCTGAGCAGTTCCCGCTTTTAGGCTCTCACCTAGCAGTCAGGTTTGTTGGGCCCTCATTGGACAATATAAAAGGTTAAAAAAACTAAGTCCCTAGTTGTTCCTGTTATCAGGCTATCACCAAGATGTCAGGTCTGTTGGGCCCTCGGTGGAAATTGTGAAAGGTTTAAAAACTAAGTCCCAAACTACGCTTTCAGGATCTCAACAAGCTGGCAGGTCTATTGAGCCCTTGGTGGACATTGTGAAAGGTCGAAAAACTAAGTCCCGAGTTGTTCCCGCTGCCAAACTCTCATCTAGCTGGCAGGTCTGTTAGGCCCTCAGTGAACATTGTGAAAGGTTGAAAAACTAAGTCCCGAGTTGTTCCCTCTATCAGGCTCTCACCTAGCTGCCAGGTCTGTTGGGACCTCTGTGGACATTATGAAAGGTTGAAAAAACTAAGTCCCGTGCTATTCCTGTTGTTAGGCTCTCACCTAGCTGCCAGGTATGTTGGGCCCTTAGTGGATGTTAAAGGCTTCAAGGGGTAGTTTCTCCTAGAATGACGACGTTAATTTAGAGGACAGGCCTCTCTCGCAGGCCTCTCTCGACAGAACACTCCAGACAGGATCCTCTCGACAAGGTTTACTAGACAGACCTACTTAGCAGACCAGCCCCGCAGAGTAAGGGATCAAGGCCGCCTCCCTAGAAACACGGTTCATGAGCGCGAGTTGTCATTGACACTGCGGTCACCACCTAAGAGCCTAAGGTGCGTGTGAATGAGCGAAAATGTTTGCGAATAGCAAAAAGCGAAAGGCATTTAACAAAGAGCAGCAGTCATCCCTACAGAAATAAAAGAAAGTAATATGCCCAAAAATAATCTTTTATGTGTACACAAATACATTAGGGGTCTTACCCATCACATGTATTTCAAAAAAGAAAGGAAAAGCACAAGTAAAAACAAGAGGCAGAAGGTCTTTAAGAAGAGTCGTCGGACTTCTCACTAGGGGATCCTTCGCTCAAAAGTGCGTCAAGGCCACCCTAACATTGTGGATCACCCTCGACTTCGGGCATGTCAATTGGGGTGAACATCCATGGCAGGACGCTGCGTGCGTGAGCCTCTCGCCTTTCTCGTATAGTAGCCCGACATCTCGAAGCACCTCGATTGTGTGCTTGGACTCCCCTGGGCATTCTCCTGCATCATCACTTTGATTTCATAGTTGTTGTATTGATGCCTTTAAATCTTTTTGTCCGGGGGAGATGGAAGGAGGGTTTCTTGCAGGCGCTTGTTCTCGACCTTCTGCACCGAGACCTCGGGCTCAAGGCTCATCACCAGCTGATAAAGATGGGATTATAAGAAGTTAGCTGGAAGTGAGGCAAAACTACAAATGGGTAACAAATGAGTCACTCAACCCTTGCAATGGGCGACTAGTGAGAAGTGCCTCGGAGGCCACCAATTGGCGCTTCAGGGAAGTCACCTCTGCTATGACGAGATCCCAGGACTTTTGAAACTTATTTAGGTTCCGTTCAAGGTTGAGGATCCGGTGCCACGCCATGTGTGCGAGCTCAAGGGCAAGTAGCTGGGCCCGCGGAGTCTCATATGCAAGGGTCCGGGTTGACTCCTTGTCATAGCGGCTGGCATCTTCCCACCTATACAATCCATAGGAGAGTGTGAAGGCCTCGCCGTTGGTAGAATCTTGCTCCATCCACGTTGGTAGGAGAATCAATATGGAGGCACTGTTAGCCTCAGGATCCCACTGGAGAAGAGGCTGGCCCGTCTCGTCCTGGTGCCTCTAGCTGAGGACAAAGTTTCGGTTCCCTCTCAGCACTGGTCCCTCGGGATCCTTCTCCACGATGGCAACAATCTTGGCGGTAGTACTCGTCATGCCCATCGCAGGCGGGGCCAGAGAGGGGCTTCGACGGCGAACTTACCCTTGTCTAGTGTGGATGTTTTGGTCTTCTTGGAAGATGTTGAGGGAAGAGCATCCGATTTTTGATTCTAGGCACTCGGCAGGGACGAGGTACCCAACTCCTCCCAGCAGGCCAAGACCGCCGATTAAGCGAGAGATAGGCCAGGGGCTAGAGCCCTGGTTTCCTCATATGACTAGTGGAGAGGGATTTCTTACTCACCTACGCGGATAGTAAGGATCATCTTTGTTGAATCCCAAGGCAACAACCTAAAGGGAGGGACGGAATGATATCTTCTTCGGTGAGGACTTGTAGAAGGGAGTCAAGGTGCTGCCGCAAGAACTTGACATCGAAGTTCTTGGTTCCGAAGAATGCGAGAAGGGTGATCTCGTGCCCCCAAGAGTGAGAGGCTTGTAGGTCGCCTCGTCATATTGGACGGGAGAGAGGGGCACATTGCCTAAGTTCTTGGAAATGAAAATGAACTTCTGGGGCTAGTGGTGGTTCTTGTTGGCATGGCTGCTCGTCTTGATCGTCTGTCCCGAAAAGAAGATGACCCCGCTCTTGGCTCAGAAGTTGAACAGCTTCCGGAAGACCGAGAGGTTGAACTCGATCCTTTCTGCGCGCATATAGCAGGCGAATGCTACCAGAAGAGTGACAAAGTTCGGGTTGAGTTGTGCGGGAACCACTCTAAAGTATTGGAGGGTTTGGCACACCTCTGGCCAGAGGGGGAGACAGAACCCCACCTAAAACTGTTCCATGGGGATGGCGAGCTTCCCTTCAGTAGGAAATTGATTTTGCCTTGACCCTCGGGATGCCGCACGACGAACCCTGGCAGGACGTAATTAATTGGCAACTGCAGAAAAGTATTCCTCCTCGGTAAGCTTGTAGGGGGAAATCATGGTGAATAAAGCCTTGCGCGCATCGAGTCCGACCGTTTATCTCTCCCAGCATTTTGCGAGTGTGCGAGGGAAGTTAGGTTTGCGTAGGCGCGAGACCTCGAAAGTTGTGAGTGCATGAGAAGATGACTAAGACCCGAAATCAAATGATAGTAAATGTGATGGGTGAGCCGACCTATTTATAGAAAAATTTTGGCAATCATGAGGTTTTCCCCAGGCGGCGGGGGCAGATAGCATTTTTTAATATTCTAGCGCATCATAATTCGCCCGACCCAGCCGTCGCTTCATACCTGCAAATGGCGAAATCCTCTGGAAAGGATACCGGGTAAGCGAAAGGCATAGCGCAATGAGTACAGGAAAGGCAAGTATGACATTCAGCAGAAAAAGTTCATTGTGTAAGGCAAGAGCATTATTAAAGATACAGAAGCCCACTCGCCAGGCGAGTGCAAACTTAAATATTTACTTAAAAATTTTATTACTTGGAAATGCGAAAAGGGTACAGTTTGTGAAAGATCGTTAAGAAGATAGGGTAAGAAAAGGTGGGACCTAACGAGCTCAGTACTGGACCCATTGTCGACGGTCCCGACCTCACCTCCTCGACCTCGAAGTCAATCGCGGGTAGTAGTAGGCGCTCACAGTCGTGAGCTCCTAGTTGACAAGTGCATCTGATCCCGGGCTCGCGCAATGTGTCTTTAGGGAGAGGTCTCCTCACACCCTCCTCCCTGCCGCTCCATCCCCCTGATGTGATGCGAGTAGTCCCTCTCGAAGATGCCCAACCTACATTCAGCTGCAACCTGGTGTACTTTCGTCTGATGAGAGACTTATCCCTGCATCTAGATCAGTTTCTCCAGGACCTCTACCATCCTCTCCTTAAGTGTCTAGGCATTTCCGTGATCAACAAGGATGTTTGCGATCTTGCTGGGAGATGGTGGGGGCGAGAACTCCTCCTCATCGGCAACAGGAGACGCCGCCGAGGTGTCCTAGTAGCCTGGCAGAAAGTTTCGGCCACTGTCAGGATCAATTTTAAGCGAGAATGGGAGGGTTCAGTCATTTACCTGGCGTAGGGATGGCGCTCCCGCCTAGTGGCTGGCAGGAAGGACCAGGTCTTCCCTCGAAAGATCCCGCAAAGAGATGGTGACCTGTTTTCCCCCATCCCAGACAGATTTGTGTTTGTCCCGGCGGGTGGATCCCGGCCAGTTGGGAGGCGACGAGTTCCTTCCCGGTCGAGGGCTGAGAGCCTAAAGCTGGTTCTTTTGGGATCTCGACAACTGGGGTCTTGGGTGTTGGACTGACCGGACTTGTAGTCCTAAAGGGAGGAGCTGCAAGAAGCAGTATAAGTGGAAAGTTATGAGTTAAGGAGTGCGAGAAGGTAACCATCAGTCATACCTGGAGCGGCTATGGTTTCGGCCAGGGCAACTTGGGAGGCAATCTCCAGATCCGGCTGTTCGCTCCCTTCGGGGAGCCAGGGTGTCTCGGCATTCACCGGGGGAACGCCAGCATCGCACTCTGGCATTGGCTCCTGCAAATAGACTTTGGCTCAGTTCAACATTGCCATTTTTTGGGATTTTTACCAGGATGGTGGTAAGTAAAATACCTCCGCTAAGATGGCGAGGTTCTCACGATTGGGGTTAGGGGTCGGAGAAGCAGACTCGTCTGCCGCAGGGTTCCACCGAATCATCTTCGACCTTTTCGGTTGGTAAGGTGTGAAAGTGATATCAGATATGCTCGGATACCAATAGAAAGTGATGCCTCAGATGCTGAGGAATTGATTTAACTAACTCTATAGGAGGGGAGTATTTAAAAAACTTTAAGTTGTTTTTACATCGGATTTAAAATAGGTGATATATATAGGGCATATACTGTGCGAGCAATCCTAAGGTACGGGCGTACGGGCAAGGGAATTTGGGGGTCAAGATGGTCTCAAAACGAAACTTGAACACATTGAAAGTTGTAGATCTCGGCGAGACAAACAACTTTCATGTTGATCACGTTTTGATTTGAAGCCGTCTTGGCCTTCGATTTGGGCCTCGAAATCGCGGTTGGCGAGAGTGCTACAGTAAAGGCTCTCGCCTCCCGCTATTTTGAGGCCCAAATCGAAGGTCAAGATGGCTTCAAATCAAAACGTGATCAACATGAAAGTTGTTCGTCTCGTCGAGATCAACAACTTTCATGTTGATCACTTTTCGTTTTGAGACGATATTGACCCCCATATTCCCTTGCACGTACGCCCTGTACTTTAGGATTGCCCCTATATTATATATCTTTATTATATAAACCGATATGCATATCTCAAAGGCACACCATGCTTTCAATATTATCCATACGATCATCTTTTAATCAAAGGTCACGATGGACTTTATAAAAGCCACGGATTGTCTATTGTAAAAACCATGGATCCTCTTGGTAAATTCCTGTGCACCGTCAATTTATGTTTGATGGAACGCTAATAACCGCACGATAGCTAAACCTAAACCAATTTCACTCTCCCTCTATCAAAACAGTCGAAAGCTGCCGCTGTTGTGTCGTCATGTCGCCATCATCGCAGACTGAAATCCGCAGGTCATCTAGGTCATATTCTCCCGCACGATAGCGCCAACAGAGTTACCATCTTCTTCCTCCTCATGGTATGCTTCCTTTTTCTTCCTACTCACCGCGGTACGCTTGGGCCGGGATCTTGAAAGCTCCCGACACGGTATGCTCTGTAGAGGAGCTTTTTACAGAGTTACCCATCTTCCTCCTCCTCACGGTATATGGATTGAAAAATATTGGGTAACTCTGTATACCGTGACTTTGAGATACGGACGGAGAATACACCCAAGAAAATGGAAGCACAGTAACATATTGCGTAACTCTGTATGCTCTGGTTGTTATCGTGTTTCCATTTTTGGGTATGCTTCCTACAGAGCATAACTCTGCCGGGTTTCTACCAGAGCATACCTTCGACTTCTCTTTCGACAGAGCATACCGTGAAACAGTAGCCGCACGGTTTAGATAGCTCCTCTACCATCCCGTCCCAAGCAAATTAGTTCAATATCTGTAGATTTCGTTCGCACAGTTTTCTGAAGCTCCTCTACCAAGCTTTCTACATTTTCTTACTCCTCACGGTATGCTTCCATTTCTCTCTACAGATCCTGCACAAATCTTCGATTTCTCTCTATAGATCTTGCAAACCACCCTTTCTCGCCATGTATGCTTCCATTCCTCACCATAGGATTTTCAAGTTTTTTTAATCAACCACTCTTCTGATGTGCAGGTGGATGAGTATGAAAGAGAAGTCGGTTGTTCAACTTTGGGACTTCTTCTAAAATCTAGGTGTGGGCTGCAGGTCTCAGTCGGTTGTTCCACTCCTCGCAACTTTGTTCTTTTGCGGTGACTTTCTTTTATTTCTGCATGCAAATTTTTTTTGCCAGCAGAACTGTTCTCCTGTTTTCTTTTTGTTTGTTTTAATAAATCAGTATTATTGTGGTTGTTTTTGTGTTTGCATAATCAGTAATATAGTTTTCTGTCTGACCGAAAGTAACATATTGCTAATACGAATTACACAGTAACATAATTACACTAATTATAAAGTAACATAATTACACTTATTATACAGTAACATAATTTATACTTTCAACTCAAAATTTTCTTAATCAACTCAAAGCTGGCTTTTAGTGATATTATAATTAACTGATTAAAAAATTATGTTTTATAACTAGCAATCTTGGATTTGAGTGGCTTTGATATTATAATTTATAAACATTCTGTCGGCACTATTTATAATTAACTGATTATACAAGCATTCAAATTTTTATTCTTAATGGCAGTTCTGACAAAAAGTAACTTATTGGCTTATAATCAGAAATCATTAGTTAATCAGTAATACAGTAAGTAACAGAAAGCCAATATGGTGCCCAACCAAACAGAAAGCCATAATGTATAACTAATGATTATACAACTGTCTGACTCTTTTCCTGATTATACAATCTTAGATTTTTGCAACTCTCAAATGCCATATTTTCCAAAAGTGTTATAGATGTGGTTCTCTCTTTTAAGGGATATATATAAAATAACATGGCTTCTCTTATCAATAACTCACATCTAAACCCAATATTGTCATAAGCAACTATGCAACTCTTAAATGCCATATTTCACAAATGTGCTCTTTATGTGGTTGTCTCTTTAATTTCTTCATAATTAATGATTTAATTTTAAGGGATAAATATTTAATAAAGTCAGATCTTCAATTTCTTCATAATTAATGATTTTCTACAACTATCTGACTGCTTGACTTAGACGCACGCGTTATTCGTGCAATTATTCTTTCCTGTTCTTACCTATATTGTTCTTACCCCCTTTATAGTTCCTTCCATATGCTTAACCTTTTGACATGTCTGTTATCTTATGAAAAAAATATTAAGTCGACCTTACATGTTTGGCCCTGATTTTCTGTCAATTGGTGTCAATTTTATTTTTATTTCTCCAAACTTTCACATGCTTTTTAATCTTATGTACGTGAATTTACTGAAATTTAGTGCAAGGAAATTTACTGAAATTTCATTTTGGCTTTATGAAAATTATTGTCGCTGCCCCCAAACAATGACACTATAACTGAAGAGGTGTATGCTAATCAACCAGAGGGATAACAAAAAGGGGGAAAATCAAGTCTACAAACTTCACATGGCACTATATGGATTGAAAAAGGCACCTCGGGCGTGACACTCAAATATTTCTGCCTATTTAGATCCCTCCATGTTCATAAAAGCTGAATCAAATTATGCAGAAATTATAGTATGTCTTTATGTTGATGATCTCTTGATCACTGGAGGGTCAAAAAGTGAAATTCATGAATTTAAAACCAGAATGAAGGAGAGGTATGAAATGTCAGACCTTGGGTATATAAAATTCTTTTTGGGTATGGAGATCATGCAATTTCATGGTTCTTTCTTTCTCTCCCAAGAGCAATATGCTAGAGAATTGCGCAAAAAGTTCAATATATTTGATTGCAATCCTCGCACAACCCCCATGTGTGCAAATATGAAGCCGTGCAAGTTCAAGGAGATGAAAAAAATGGATGAAGACACCTATAGAAGTTTAATTAGATCTCTAATTTATCTGACTCCAGACCCGATCTTGAGCATTCTGTTATTCTTTTATCCAGGTTTTTGAGTTCACCGACCAAGGAGAATATGGAGGCAGCCAAGCGAGTTCTAAGATACATAAAAAGAACAATCTCCCACGAGATTCTCTACACCAAGGATCTCAACCCATCTCTCACAGGATATTGCGATGTAGATTGGGGAGGCTCTTAAGTTGATCAAAGAAGCACTGGGGGTTACGTGTTCGTTTATGGATAAAACCCGTCTCTTCAAGGTCAAGGAAGCAGCAAACTATAGCCCTGTCTACGATTGAAGCTGAATACATGGGTATTACTTAAGCCAAATGCGAAGGCATCTGGATGCAGAGTATGATAGGAGAGCTTACTGATGAAAGAAGAAGAAGGTGATATCACTTAAATGCGACAATAGCGCCTCCATAGCATTGTCGAAGAGTCTGGTGTTCCATAATCACATCAAATATATCGAAATCAAATACCACATCATCATATAGAAGATCGAGAATGAAGAAGCAAGTGGAACTTTGTTCATCAGAACTCCAGGTCGTCGACATTTGTATCAAGTCGCTCTTCTGTAGTCGTTTCATCAAATTCAAATTTGACCTAAAGGTCACTGGACCACCGGTTCAAGGGGGAATATTGGAATATAAACAACAACAAATGCCGCACCCACGACAAATGTCGCCCCCATGTCCAATATCTTTGGTTTGTGGGCAAAGACCGCTTGGATGCGGACGCAGCCCGCAATGCCGTATCGAGAACTGGCACTCCCGACAAATGTCACACGCCCGAACAATGATGCCGCTCACAAACAATGTCGACGCCCACAAACAATGCCACCACCCACGAACAATATAGTCACCCACAACCAATGTTGCCATCCACGACTAATGTCGCTCCCACGATCAATATCGCCGCACACAACACATGTTGTCGCCCACGACCAATATCGTTGCCAAGGGGGCGAAGCCCGCAGCGCTGCATCGAGAACGGGTGAAGCCGTTCAAAGATGCTAGTATTCATATATATATATATGTATATATATATATGTATATATATATATATGTATATATATATATATGTATATATATATATATGTATATATATATATATGTATATATATATATGTATATATATATATAACTTTATACTATAAGGGAAGAGAAAATAGAGGATGGTGTAACATTTTTAGACAAATATACCCCTCATGTAATAGGATCCAGATCCAGGAACTCCAGTGGGTCCAGTTCCAATTTTGCATATTAATGGAGCGGAATCACAAAAAATGGTTAACACGAAAGTTGTAGATATCCCCGAGACGGACAACTTTCATGTTGAATATTTTGCGGACTGTATTTTTTCATAGCCCAAATCGGGGGTCTAAATGAATTCAAATCAAAAAATGTTCAACATGAAAGTTGTTCGTCTCAGGATATCTACAACTTTCGTGTTAATCATTTTTTGTGATTCCGCTCAATTAAATCGCAAAATGGGAACTCCACCCCTAGAGTTCCCGCAGGAACTCCAGGGGATCCGGATCCCATGTAATAACGCACATTTTTTCATTTCAATGGCTTTTTGGTCAAATTGTAAATAACCAGTACTTTACTCCTCTCCCGGTTTTGCTCTTTTGATCATTTGGTCAATAAAGCACGACAAAACATGTATCCTCCGATTCTACTCTCCTGTCGAAAGTGAATGGACAGCGAATATCTGCTTTGCTCTCTTCCCACACGATAAAATGAAGTCCCGCTTTCTCCTCCCTGCACGCAACTGTTGCCTCATGCCGTCGCCTCTCCCCGTACCATCACATCCAGCCTCGACTGCCACCCGATGCGTGTATAACCCAACCTACCATCCACAGAGCCCCGCCACACCGCAAGAGCTTCCTCTCCCTCGACAGAGCTTCTCTGCCACCGTTCTCCTCCTCAACAACCTCTAATCTATGGCAAGCTCCTCACGGTAAGATACCAACATTACTTTTCCCCATCTTCTTCATTGCTTTGTAAGTTCTATTCCTAGGGTTCTGCAAATGTTTTTTTTAAGTATGGACTTTGGAAAAATCAGTATACAAGGAAACCTTCTCTTTCTCAGATTTCAAAATTTATTGATTTAAAACTTTGGGAATCTTTTATCGATTTCAAAGTATTATCAGATTTCAAAACATTGAATCTCTTCATTCAAATCTGAAGAGGTGCGACAAAAGTTGTCGGCTCCTGTAGCCTCCCCTCTGCATCAGAGCGAGTTCCTTCAGGTGCCTTTTATTTCTGTGATTTTTTCTCTAGCAGTTATTCTGTAGCATTTCTTTACAATTCCCCTCTTTCAGGCCCTCCTCAGGAGCAACTCCTCCTCAACTACTCTTCCGAGCTTCCTTCAGGTGCATTTTTTTGTGCTTCTTCCCTTTTAACTGAAGCATATGCACCATCATTCAATATTGTGTTTTCAGCTTTTTGTCTTTTTAGAAAGAATTTTGTGCCAACTTTGCTATTTCAAAAACTCAAGTTTAGGTATCATCCTTCTTAGATCAAAAAAACATGTCTGCTTTTCAGATATTGTGCTTTCAAATTTTTTTGTTTTCAGATCTCTATCATGTTTTAATATTCAGAAAGGTATGTACTTTATTTGTAGTTTGTTAATACCATGCTTTTAGATTTTGAGTTTTCTGGTATGTATTCTATTTATGGTTTGATGATACATAATCTGAAAAATCTGAAAACAAATCATTATTTAATATTTTATTGAGCATTCTATGATTCCAATATTATTATCTATCATCTGTTTATCCACCAGCCAGACAACCCGAGAATTTTTATAAGTCCACGACACCTCCTGAGAAGGTGTTTTGCACGCCATCCCGCAAGGCCTCCTAGTGTGTGATGCCACTCAAGTCATCACCAGCACATCTTTGAGCGCTCCGCCCACGACCGATGTCCCCTCCCACGACCGATGTTGCCCCCCATGACCGATGTCGCCCCACACGACTGATTTCACCACCCATGACAAATGTCTCCGCCCACAACCGATATCCCCGTCCACGACCAATGTTGTCCTCATGAAAAATGTCGCCCCCCACAAAAAATGTCGCCCCCATGACCAATGTCGCCCCCACGACCAATGTCGCCCCCGACCAATGCCAACCCCACTACCAATGTCGCCCCTGACCAATGCCGCCCCCACGACCAATGTCGCCCATGACCAATGCCGCCCCCACGACATATGTCGCCCCACGACAAATGTCGCCCCCACGAAAAATGTCGCCCCCACGATAAATATCGTCCTCATGACAAATGTCGCCCTCACGACAAATGTGGCCCGCACGGGGTCCCCCGTGCACGACTGTTTGTATATTCATATACATATATATATATTCATATATATATATATATATTCATATATATATATATATATATATATATATATATATATATATATATATATATATATATATATATATAAGAAAGAAAATATATATCATAGCACACCAAAATAAAGAAGTGGAGCACAACCCGACGACACAAGAAAATTTATAGTGGTTCCCCAATAAACCTAGGTATATCCACTCTTCTACCACCCTGGTAGGAATCCACTACAGGTTTTTGATCAGGTGCCCTGCCACCACAGGTTTTTGTTTAGGTGCCCTGTCACCACAAGATCTATTTTTAAGGGAGATCTAACAACCCTTTGAGTTTTTGATCCGGTGCCCAAAAATCAAACCAAGTCTTTTGATCAGGAGACTTGACAACTAAGGGATTATCTTTTGAAAAGAGTCATAACCCTGTACATAGTTCGAAAATAAGATTGATATTGTCTTCTCTATCTCAATCCTCTGAGAAGACTAGTGGATTTTGTTATGTTATCAAAGCTCCCCCATAATTATTGAAATCTGGTCAGGAGTGGAGACTTTGCTTCAGGGTGTAGGTCTTCAAATTGAAAACATCTTCTTCCAGTATATGTATCTGAGTGTTTGTGAAGTTGATCTCAGAATGATGATTGTTTGCTGGAAGAAAAGCTTGAAGAAGAAGAATGATGAAGAACAAGAAGATCTGTGATTCTATTTCTTGTTCTCTGTATGTAGATGTTCTCATCTTCTTCCTAACTGTTAGACTTATTCTATCTAGTGTATGTACCAATCTTCTGAAAATTTATTTTATATCTTGATTGCTGATTTGAAATTCAAATTTCTTAAAGTCCTCTACATATTTTCTGGGAAATGGAACGACTGATTTTATCTTCAATGCATTTCCTCAACTGTTGCAGTAAATATGTTAAGTAATAACTATGTAAAATCCCTAATTAATGCTTCCATGAACGACTATATTCTTGAGAATATAAGCATTAATTGTTAGAGTATTACTTTCTTAATTACTGATATTAAACTGACCTAGTCGATCTGAGAATCTGCAGAGAAGATTAGTCGAGCAGAACCTGGATGGAGTTAGTCGACCTCAGTAAAGCTTTCGTCGACCTGAGCACCAAGTTTGTCAAGCTGATAAGTCTTCTTCGTCGAGCTGAGCTCCAAAATCGTCGAACAGAAAATATACTTACCAAACTGAGCTCCAAGTTCATCGAGCTGAGATGGCACTTCGTCGAGCTGAGGTTCTGATATAAGCTCACAGTTCGTCGACCTGAGCTAGACTTTCGTTGAGCTCAACTCAGAGATGGAACTCTGAGTTCGTCGAGCTGAGTTTGACGATCGTTGAGCTGAGTTCCGCTATCATCGAACACATTTTCTGTAATCTTCAAAACTGCCTTGTCTTTTAAGTCTTGTGTTCTCTGAAGTCTTTTAAAGGTAGGACTCAGTGATCTAACCTAATGTGATAGTCCTAAATCCTGAAACTAACATATGACCCTAGACTATACATGGTGGGTCATCAATCCTAATAGTGAACCTAACCCAAATCACAAGTAGGGTTCCAACAGGGTGAATCAGCAGGCCTCTTGGACGAGATCCATGAGGCATATTTGGACGCCTTGGAGCTAGCCTTTTCCTACACATTAGCAAGACGGTCCAAATCTCTTGCGAGAGCAGTTTTGCGGTCCGTCTACCGTACATGGTTGAAGCGGTGAAAGCTCAGAAGACAAACTGAGGTTGATCAAGGATACTGTCTTCAGGGCTCTGTCATGAGATATTTATTGAGTTGTGGAGGGACCCACAAAAGATTCCCTTCCAAGTCAGCAAACACTCATTGAATACCGAGGGTTGGACTTTTCTTTCCAAGCGTAGGACTAGCTCGCAAAGAGCGGTGATTGTGTACAACCACATATTAGCTGAGTGGGCCCCTACGACAAGATCAGGACTTTGTAAGACATTCAGGTCCAAGTGCTAAAGTAGGCGAGGGGGCAGGCAGGCCCGCACTCACCCAGATGGAGCGAAAGGGTTCCCGCCTATAACAGGCAGAAAGGCTCCCGCCCATAGTAATCGGGTGGCATGTTGATCTCGCATCCGCCCTTTATGGGAGCTGTGGAGGCGAGTGTCAGGCTCACCCATCACTCGCCACCCTATAAGTGAGTGATGCCTTCATGGACCACTCGCCCAGTAGGGTGCAGAGATAGAATTATCGGAATGCCCTTGAAGGACTGCAAATAACTTTCTAGAACAACGAAGCTACACTGTTGGTAGACCCAATTGGGCTGCGTATATAAATTGAACCAAGGGGCTTGGGAGAGGAAGAGTTCCTTGATCTTCTGGGTGTGTGGTGGGATCTCCTGGCTGAGACCTCAGTTCTATTACTAAGTTCCTGATTCTTCAGTTTGGTGTGCTAGTCTGAGGGAAGTAGGTGTGAGACCATACACTTTTGGGACCTCGAACTCCACAGAGACAGATTTCTGATTTCAACGCCGCACAAAAGATATCTGTACTTCTCCCAAAACTGGACGAGGAGCCTTCCTCAGGCCAAGGTCCTCTCTCTCATCCCTTTGATATATATATATATATATATATATATATATATATATATATATATATATATATATATATATATATATATATAGAGAGAGAGAGAGAGAGATAGAGAGAGAAAGAGAGAGGATTTAATAAGCCCAAACAAAAGAACAATCCGGTTTAGAGGGGCGGTATAAAACACATCCAACATGCGCCAAATTTTTGCTTAAAGAATCTTTATAGGTCTCCTATCCCTACATGAGAGTGGGAGAGATTAAGAGAGATAGGGGAAAAGAGATGGAAAGAGAAACTGATTTTTTAGATAAAAATATACTTTTTTACAAAATAAAAATAAATTATCGATTAATATTTTTTATGGTTATTTTAAGTACTCATATATGGGCGCTACCCGCTTGAATGCGGGCACAACCCGCTAAGAGTTAGCGAGCGCGGCCAATGCGCGCGTGACAATACACATAGTGTAACACCCTCATCCGTCACATGGGATATAACAGAAGTTCCTGCCGGGGGCCCACGCCATATACCATGGACAACTAGTGGAGTTACCTATTAATAACAAATTATTGCCAAAAAACACGTGTCCTAACTCAGAGTATTCTAGCGGAAGTTTTTTAAAACAGTTGTAAGAACCAAAGACACAACATGAATGTCCACTAAGAACCCACAGTAGGAATGAACGTACAAATACACAAAGTACTTGGTCTTATGGCTTTACAAGAGTTTACTTTAAATAATAAATGTCTTCCAAACTTCGGCACGCTGGTCGGACACACATGAGCATAAAAGTAAACATTGGCTTTTGGCCTTCGAGGGCCTGCACAGCAACCAGGGCTTCAGCCCGCTACTTGCCACTAGGCTCCACAGCACTTGCAATCAACATTCCACCGCAGTGGTGGGAAACAAAAGCAACAGTCAGCTATGACTGACCAAATTATAACGACCCCACCCCTAAATCGGGGCGGCGGTGCTCCTTCCCTGCATTTTATTAGTATTACCAAACAAGATAGTGAAAGTACAATTTAAGCACACTTCACCACAGGCATAGGCACGCACGACCACACACCCCGTGCTCTCAGGGCACATTCTTGGTGAACCTGGTCCACCACCGCCCCCAGGATGACAACATCATGAGCATTTCAGTCTTCCCGCCCGAAGCCTAAGACCCCTCTATGCCATCGGTAGGCCCTTTAAACCGAACCACATAGAGCGGGAATGGTTCCACTAAACTCGTTGCTCACATCATCACGTCAATTTAAGTCATCAGCGCGGGTCAAGCTTCCCCGAAGCTCGAGTATCGATCACATAATATTACATAACCCAGTTATGTACAAGTTGTCTCCCAGGCCACCAAGATGGCAGAACCACGCATCTACCCAGTTTTTCGGGTGTACCTTGAGGTTAGTCCCCAAGGCTCCTTGTTGCAATCTACCACGTAGAAAATCCGAAAACAACCATCGGCACGGAGTCTTCTCCGGCTATTCATGCATAATGAAACATCATCGATCCAGACCAACTTGTCTGGGTAGGCTTCACACACCATGCTTATGTCCGTACTTCGATTCCGAAATATACATGCAAAACTAGGAGGACTATTCATGTCCACCCAAAGGAACACCTCACACTCACCGCATACTCACGAGAGCAGGTTTCCTATGCAGAAAGGAAGGGGACTTCACATGTTCAAGAAGAGAATCGTTACCCTAGAAGTTCGTTTAGGAACCATGGAGAAGAGAAGAAACTTAGATGGATGAAAAGCACCGCAACGGCCACGCCTCCAAGGATCTGGACCCGGCTTCCGATTCGGAGCTCTAAAGCTCCAACGGTGGACGAATTTCTCCTTCCTCTACAACCCTTGCTCTCCCCTCTCTCTAACTCTTTAAAAAGAGAATGGTCAAAGGAAAAATGACGAATAAACCCTCCATTCTTGACCTTATCACTGCAGGAACAATTCTGGGTCGTCGGATCCCATCTAAGTATAACGAACAACCTAGATTCGCCCTTAAAATCAATTTCCTAGGCCGAACACGACTTGTGACATTCCCATGTCACAGTCCATGTCTCACGATCTGAACTCGATCGTCGAATGCAGAATCAGACACGGGCTCAGACACGCCCGTGCACTTCTTGACACACCCATGTCAGCTTATGACACGCCCGTGTCACGGGGCGTGTCCCTCAAGAGACACAGGAAACCGTCACGTCCCGACAAGGATACGGGCTTAGACACGCCCGTGTCAACATTTGACACGCCCGTGTCGATCAGTACACGCCCGTGCTTCAGGTCGTGTCCCTCACCCGACACAGCCCATCTAACACAGAGAAGGATAAGGCCCTGTACATGCTCGTGTCCAACGTAGACACGCCCGTGTCCGACCAGGACACACCCTTGTCTCAGGTCGTGTGTCTCACTCAACACCACCCTGCCCACATAGAGCAGGACACGGGCCTAGACACGCCCGTATCTCAGGCCGTGTAGCCGACCTCCAAGGGTCGTAGAACGCATTTCGTCGACCACACAGAAAATCATCGAACTCATAGCAGGACACGACCACGGACACGCCCATGTTCCAGGCCGTGTGACCCTTGTTAGGCCGCAGATTGGCCTTAAGACGCTACCAGATCATTTCTGAGTTTTGGGGCATTACAATTCTCCCCCCTTAAAAGAATTTTGCCTCAAAATTATAGAATGAAAAGTACTAAAAAATTAAATGGTACCTGAGCGGAATAGCTTGGGATACTCCTCAAGCATGGTCTGCTCTCACTCCCACGAAAGCTCCTCATGACCGCAGTAGTCCCACCGGACTTTGACCATCCTGATGTCTTTGTTACGAAGTCGCTTGACTTTAGAGTCCTCAATGCGAATGGGTTTGACCTTCATCGTCAACCCACTGTCAACAGGTACCTGATCGACCACAATCACTTGTGAAGGCTCTTGCACCGCCTTCCGCAACACTGATATATGGAATACGTTGTGTAGACCACTCAGTTCCATGAATAACTTTATTCGATAAACAGCTTCACCAATTCGCTCTAGAATCTCAAACGGTCCAAGGTACCTCGAGCTCAGCTTCTTCAAGCATCGTACCCAAGAGACACCATTAAACGGCTTAATTTTCAAATATACCCAGTCGCCAACAGCGAACACAGCATTCCTATGCTTGGCATTATATTATTTAGCCTTCCTGTCTTGAGCGATGAACAATTGTTCTCGTATTGTTTGTACCAATGAAGCGACGCCTTCCACTTCTTGTCATTTGTACAATTTCGACTCACCCGTCTCCAACCATGACAACAGCATGCGACATTTTCTACTGTAAAGGGTCTCAAAGGGCTCCATTTGAATACTCGCTTGGTAGCTGTTATTATAAGCAAACTCCACCATGTACATGTGATCTTCCCACCGCTTTCCGAAATCCAAGACACACATGTGAAGCATGTCCTAAATCATCCTGTTGACCCTCTCAGTATGACCATCCGTCTGCGGATGAAAGGCCGTGCTGAAGCTCCGCTTGGTTCCCAACATTTGTTGCACCAACCTCCAGTCATTGGACGTGAGGCGCCCATCTCGGTCACTCACGATGCTGCGGGGCACACCATGTAGTCGAACAATATTATCTACATAGAGTTTTGCTAGCTTTTCCACCAAATCATCCTTCCTATTCGGAATGAAGTGCGACACTTTCGTCAATCGATCTACGATAACCCAGATGGCGTCGTTTCCCTTCTGCGACTTTGGCAACCCATGCACAAAATCCATTGAAGTATCGTTGAACTTCCACTCTACGATAGGTAAGGACTTCAAGAAACCTCCGGGCTTCTGGTACTCTGCCTTCACCAAGGCGTATGTTTGACAATTCACCACATAAAGTGCCACGTTCTTCTTAAGTCATGACCACCAGAACAACTTTTCAAATCACAATACATTTTTGTGTTCCCTGGGTGAATCGAGTACTTGGTATGATGAGCCTCTTACATCAATTCTTCCCGCAGTTTACCCATATTTGGGATGCACAGAAAACTGTCCCTCCATAACAGTCCATCCTTAACAATAAATTGGGAATTTGACCCATCCAAAGCCTCATCCATGGTCTGCTTCATGTTGCTATCCAAATCAAGAGCCTGGAAAATCCTATCAGCAAGGTCATAATGCAACTCTGTCCAGTTCAATTATGCTTCGGCACTCGTCTACTTGTCAACACAGGAGATCTCTATTGCCTCCAAATCCCGAATCAAATGCTCATTATGAACAGACAATCAGTTGGCCTGCGTGGTGGCCCTGGGACTCAACGCATCCGCCACCGCATTGCCTTTCCCAAGCACATAATGTATCTTGAATGTGTAGTCACCCAGGAACTCCATCAACCTCCATTGACGCATGTTTATGTCCTTTTGATCCAACAAGTACTTCAGGCTCTTGTGATTGGTATAGATATCAACCTTTACACCGTACAGGTAATGCCTCCATAGCTTCAGGGCAAATATCACGGCCGCTAACTCCAAGTCATGGACCGGATAATTACTCTCATGTACCTTCAGTTGACGTGAGCCATACGCTGTTATAGTCCTATGCTGCAGTAGAACACAACCTAAGCCACTGCCTGAAGCATCACTGTAAATCTCAAACCCTTCGGTCCCACTCGGTTAACATAGAATAGGCGCCGTAGTCAGCCGTCTTTTCAGTTCTTCGAAAGCTTGCGCGCACTCCAGCGACCACACAAACTTTTGATCTTTCCTCATCAAAGTCGTGAGGGGTAACACTATCCACGAGAAGTTCTCTACGAAGCGCCTATAGTAGCCCGCAAGTCCAAGGAAACTCTAGACTTCTGCCACTGAAGATAACACAGGCCACTCCCGTATCACAACTATCTTTGTCGGATCTACTTCAATCCCTTCTAAACTAACTATATGACCAAGGAATGCTACCGAGGATAACCAAAATTCGCATTTGGAGAATTTTGCATAAAGTTGATTCCTTCTCAATGTCTCCAACACCATTTGCAGATGCTTGAAATGATCCTTCTCGCACTGCGAGTACACCAAAATATCGTCGATAAAGACTCACGAAGTGGTCCAGGTACTCTCTGAACATTCTGTTCATCAAATCCATAAACACGGATGACGCATTAATCAATCCAAACGGCATGACGGTGAACTCATAATGCCCATACCGTGTGCTAAAAGCTGTCTTGGGGATGTCACTTTCCCTTATCCTAGCAGATAGTATCCGGATTTCAGATCCAACTTTGAGTACACAGTCAACCCCATCATCTGGTCGAACAGATCATCAATTCTTGGGATCATATACCTATTCTTCTCTGTTAGCTTATTCAACTCTCAGTAATCGATACAAAGCTGTAAACTTCCGTCCTTTTTCATAACAAAGAGGACCGGCGCGCTCCAAGGCGACAAACTTGGATGCACATAACCTTGCTCCAACAGCCCTTGCAGCTGTACTTTCAACTATGTCATCTCCTTAGGCGCTAACCGATACAGAGAGCGTGACACAAGTTTTGCACCTGGTACCAACTCAATGGTAAAGTCGATCTCACGCTGAGGCAAAGCTCCATGGAGATCATCAGGGAACACATCAAGATACTCAGACACAACTAGGATACTGTCCATACTAGGCTTGGACTTCAAAGCCTCCACTAAAGTTAAAAATAGCTCTGCACCAGCACGAACTGCCTTAACCACCTGGAGAGCAGACATCAAAGTCTTGCTCGATCCTTTCATGCCTGCAAATGTCGTCTCACGATCAGTTCCTAATTTGAATTCCTTGCGGCTGTAATCAATGTATGCCCACTGCTCTAAGAGCCAGTCCATCCTAAAGATCACGTCGAACTCCACTAACGGCAGTAGCGACGCTTGCAAGTCAAACTCTGGACTCCCGATCCGTAAATTTAAGCAACAAACTTTATCCGCTCGCATTGAACACCCATTAGGCAACAACACATCAAATTTTTCCCTTGCCATCGAAGAAGGTACTCCGATGCACGATATAAATCCTTCGTACAAAAAGGAATACGAAGCTCCCATATCGAACAGTGCTCTCGCCGGATAATTGAAAATCAAAACAAAGCCTAGCTCCAGCAGTTATAAGCTAACACGCAAAAGGTAACAAATATATAAAGCTAAACTACTATTATTTAACTCATACATGTCACCACGTCAGTCCGCTTTATGGCCTCATGAAGGACAAGATTGTACACTCTAGGCTGAGCTGGAGCATAGTGGGATGCAGTTGACTCCACCGCCTTCCCCTTTTCCTCATATATTGCTCCAGCCTTCCTCTCGGACTTTGGACGTATGCTTCGGCACTCTCGGGCATAATGCCCCGGCTTTCCACAGTTGTAACATGCGACCGGGGTTCGGCCTGTAGTTGCCCCAGATGCACTAGAAGAAGTGGCCGGACCCAAAGTCCTAGCCTTCTTATTCCATTTAGGGAACACAGATTTTGAGGAGTTCGACATCTTGAACTCTGACTTCTTCACATTAGAGTACCTCTTCTCTTGGACTCTCTTCAGATCATTCTCCAAAGATCGGGCCGTATTGACCAGGGTTAGGAAGCCCTGCGTCATAGGCCCCGAGAGTGGTAGCCTTATGTCATCCCGCAAACCCTCGTAGAACTGGTTGGTCTTACGCTCCTCATCAGCCAAAGTAGAGCTAGCATAACGACCTAACCGCGTAAACTCGTGGAGGTACTCATCCACGCTACTATCTCACTGCGTCAGTCTTTGGAACTCATTCTCCATAGCGATCCTCTGAGCCGAGGGGAGGTATCTTACCAATAACAACCTCGAACACTCCTCCATCGAAACATCCATGAGTTGCCTTCCAGCCAAGTGATGCAGCTCCAACCCTTCCCACCACAACCTCGCCTCTCCATCCAACAAAAAGGTGGCTATGGTGGTCTTCTGTCATTCCTTTGTTTTTGTGGCTGTTAAGACTCTCTTCAACCAAGAGAGCCAATCTTCAGCTTGGGTTGGAGTTCCAGTTCCCCAAAACACCGGAGGGTTAAAGCTCATTACATGTTTGAGCTGCTTCTCTGTCGTTCTTCTAGGTATCAACGGCTCTACCACCACTTGTTCCACCCTTCTGGGTTCTGCTTCTCGAAGCGGTACCTGCTCCACTACAGGGGTAGGATGTTGTACTTGCATTCCTTGCTGGGCGTTTATCTTCGCAAACACTACTTCAGCCACCGGTCTAATGGTTTCTGCTGAATAAGGGGTTGCAGGCACATCATTAGCTGCACTGCTCTCCGCCGATTGTGGACATTCCGACTGTCCAGCACCGCTCCTAGTCACCTATAATAGAAAAATCCCTCAATTAGGCGACATACAGATTGCTAAAAGCAATCATTGGAACAATCAGGTTCCTCAAAACAAGTGTATTTTCATTCCTAAGTGGACATTCATGGGTTCTTTTCATGTTATAACAATGACGCATATACATGTGCTCACCACCCCATAAACGAATTCGCCCACAAATTCAAATAAGCAAGACCAAAGCCATAGTCTGATACCAAAATTGTAACACCCCCATCCGTCACATGGGATATAACAGAAGATCCGGCCGGGGCCCCACGCCATATACAAAAGGCAGCTAGTGGAGTTACGTATTAATACCAAATTACTGCTAAAGGAACACGCGTACTAACTTAGAGCATTCTAGTAGAAGCTTTTTAAAACAGCTATAAGAACCAAAGACACAACATGAATGTCCACTAAGAACCCACAGTAGGAATGAGCGTACAAATACACAAAGTATTTGACATTATGGCCTTACAAGAGTTTACTTTAAATAATAAATGTCTTCCAAACATCGGCACGCAGGCCGGCCACACATCAGCATAAAAGTAAACATTGGATTTTGGCCTTCGAGGGCCTGCACATCAACCAAGGCTTTAGCCCGCTACTTGCCACTAGGCTCCGCAGCACCTGTAATCAATATTCCACCGCAGCGGTGGCAAACAAAAGCAACGGTCAGATAAGACTGACCAAATTATAACGACTCCACCGCTAAATAGGGGCGGCGGTGCTCCTTCCCTGCATTTTATTAGTATAACCAAATAAGATAGTGAAAGTACAATTTAAGCACACTTTACCACAGGCGTAGGCACACACAACCACACACCCCGTGCTCTCAGGGAACATTCTCGGTGAACCTGGTCCACCACCGCCCCCAGGACGGCAACATCGTGAGCATTTGAGTCTTCCTAGTCGAAGCCTAAGACCCACCCTCTATGCCATGGATAGGCCTCTTAAACCGAACCACATAGAGCGGGAACGGTTCCACTCAACCCGTTGCTCACATCACCACGTCAATTTAAGTCATCGGGGCGGGTCAAGCTTCCCCGATGCTCGATTATCGATAACACAATATTACATAACCCAGTTATGTACAAGTTGTCTCGCAGGCCACCAAGATGGCAGAACCATGCATCTGCCCAGTTTTTCGGGTGCACCTTGAGGTTAGTCCCCAAGGCTCCCGGTTGCAATCTACCACGTAGAAAATTCGAAAATAACCATCGGCACGGAGTCTTCTCTGGCTATTCATGCATAATGAAACATCACCGATCCAGACCAACTTGTCCGGGTAGGCTTCACACACCATGCATATGTTTGTACTTCAATTCCAGACTCTATTGGAGTTACCATGATGATCTGGAAGTGATCAAACATGTAATCTCACTGCCAATGCGATATGAGCCTGCAGGGTCGCACATAAGAGATGTGGAGAAGTTGGTTGATTGACTGTGTTGGTAAAGGTTACCAATCACTGACCTGAATAGGGTTGTGGGCAAAGTGTTTCCTTAAAGGATCGTCGGGTTGGGCAAATGTTGCCTTGGAAGGCTGGTTAGATTGTCGTCCAAGGGTCGATAGCATTCGTCGAGAATCGTCTTTCTGATTCCCGCCGATCGACGAGAATCATCTCTTTGATTCTCGCCGATCGACGAGAATCGTAGAGAATCAACATGCTGATTCTCGACGATCGACGACTTCGACATGTATCGTCGACCGCGGCTCGACGATCGACGAGTTCGTCGTGTATCATCAAGTCATGCTCGACAATCGGCGAGAATCGTCGAGTATTGCACTCTGATTCTCGCCGATCCATTATGATGCTCGATGATTGATTCTCGCTGAACCTGCTCAGTGATTCTCGCTGATTGTCGCCGATTCTCACCGATTGATACTCGCCGATTCTGAACCCTATTTCGGGGTGGTCTGCGGATAGCGATTTTCCTGGGTTTATTTATACCTTTGGTATAAATACAACACTTAGGGTTTTCCGGAAACAGCTCGCGATTTTCTCCTGTAGCGAATCGAACCCGATGGAAGAGTTCCGCTCGTTCGCTCCGCCGATCCCGATTCCCGCCGCCGGAAGAGTTCCGCCGCCGTGTTCGCTCCGTCGACCTCCTCTTCTCCGGCGACTGTCGCTGGTGCTGCTCTTCTTGGCGCAGACCTAGCAGTCCGTGGAATAGCAGAGGTGCGGTCTTCTCCATCCCGATCTTCCGTGTGACGGAAAGCCCGGTGTTCTCCCGCTCGTGTGGACTTCTGCAGAAACGTGGACATTATTCCACGTAGAACTCGCCACCAGCAGGAAGGAAAAATTTGGAGCATCTCCGTTGAGTTGTGACTCAACGCCACCGAGGTAATTTTGGCCTAGTTTTTACTAACTTCTTAATTCAACGTTCATGGCCCGATCCACATCTCTTTGGGTTTTTCTTGATGTTTATTTTTCCGCTGCGTGCACAAGCGTTGTGCCATGCTCATAGAGAAACCCAACAGTGGTATCAGAGGGAGGTTTCGGCCATGATCGTTGTTTTGGAAGTTTGTTATTCCAGTGCGTGTAAACCTAGGGATTTAGAAGTGTTCTAAATGTCTAGATTTAGTCTTGGTCTCCTCCAAGAATGTCTGGGATTTCGTGGGAATTTCTAAGTGTTAGAAATTGTTGTCTCCTTAGCAGTAACCATCCCTCGAGTATGTTTTGGATTGTGAATCCAACATAGAGAGATGAGCTTGTCTACTGCTTTAAGTTGAGTTGTCTTTGCCTTTGTCCAATGCATGTAAATCTGAGGATTTGGAAATTTCCGGATGTTCAGATTTAGCCCTTCCTTCTATCAATTGTTGATGGTGTTAGGATGTGCACATAAGGGATGCATGTGGTTTTAGAAGAATTTTGTTTTTCTTTGGATGTGCACATTGATCAAATGTTGATCATGGTTAATTGTTAACCTATAATTGAAAAATCCCTTCATCTAATATTAAGTGTTCGGATGCCTTCCGATGGATGACACTCTTCCTGCCTCGATCGATGAAGTGTGGGCTTGCCAAAGCAAGGTGCATTAATCTATCTTGGTAAGGGTGCGAGCGGATAATTGTGATATCCCACTGTCGACATCGGGTCATACTTAACTAGGTGACCTCAAAGGTTGAGTGCCTAGAGGCATAGGGTTGGCATGCACCATATGATGGATGCGAATAAGGAGTTATTCACCAACCATACAAGAATTGCATGAGGATGCAATTGGCAAGCGTTGCCTACCTAAATAACCGCATCGTGAGAGGAACGCCAAAGCGGACTCATAGTGTTGGTGAAATACGGATCTTGTCCACTAAGAGAGTAGCTCGCATGAACTCTCCGATTTGTTAGTGAGGGATATCATTTCGAATAAAATAGTGGGAGTATTTTAATTGAAGTCCAAATTAAAATAAATTGTATTTGAAATTTGGTACTGATTTTATTCTGCATAAATTCTTGTAGAATTCCATGGCAAGTGTTTCACACTCCACGTTGTCTCTGAGAGCCATCCTTGAGAAGGATAAGCTCAGTGGGACAAATTACATGGACTGGTACAGGAACCTGAGAATTGTTCTCAGGCTGGAGCGAAAGCTCTATGTCTTGGAAGAAGAAGCCCCCGAGGTGCCGACCGGGAACTCTTAACGTGCTGAGAAGGATACTTATAAGAAGTATACTGACGATGCTTTGGATGTCGAATGCCTTATGCTTGCCACCATGAACTCTGAGCTTCAGAAGCAACATGATAACATGGGGTGCAAGGAGATTGACGAGCATCTCAAGAAAATGTTTCAAGGGCAGGTTCATCAAGAGAGGTTCGACATCACGAAAGCGTTGTTTCAGTGCAAGATGGGAGTTCGAGACTCAGTAGGGACTCACATACTCAAGATGATTGGGTATATCGAGAACCTTGAAAGGCTGGGTTTTCCTCTTGGTCAAGAGTTGGCCACGGATCTGATCCTGCAATCGTTGCCGGACAGTTATGAGCAGTTCGTCTTGAACTACAACATGAATGAGATAGACAAGACACTGCCTGAACTCCTAGGCATGTTGAGAACTACCGAAATCAACATGAAGAAGGCCAAGCCTGCCAGCCCCATACTGATGGTGCATAAGGGCAAGGGCAAAGCCAAGGGTTCCAAGAAGACGAAGGTGGGACCTAAGTCATATCTTGAGCCCAAGTCTTCAGCACTGATGAAAAAGAAAAGCACGGTGAAGGAAGGGAAATGCCACCACTGTGGCAAGGCTGGTCATTGGAGGAGGAACTGTCCTTCATACATTGAGGGTCTGCAGAAATTGAGGGGAGGTATGACTTCCGCTTCAAATGTTTACGTTATAGAGATAAACCTTTCTGCTCCTTCATCTTGGGTATTGGATACCGGATGTGGTTCTCACATTTGTACAAATGTGCAGGAACTGGGAAGGAGAAGATTGCTGAGTAAAGGGGAGGTGGACCTCCGCGTCGGCAATGGAGCAAGAGTTGTTGCTGTAGCCGTAGGGGTTTATCGTCTTTCTTTGCCCAGTGGGCTTGTAATAGAACTTGATAATTGTTATTTCGTTCCGGCCATAACTAGAAACATTATATCTATTTCATGTTTGGACATGATTGGATTTTCTTTTATAATTAAGAACAATTGTTGTTCTATATTTAAGAATGATGTTTGTTATGCTGTAGCCCAATTGTTTAATGGTCTTTATGTTTTGAACTTGGACCATCTGATCTGTAATGTAGAAAACAATAAAAGACTAAGAACAAATGACTCAAAACCTACGTATCTCTGGCATTGTCGTTTGGGCTATATCAACGAGAAGCGCATATCCAAGCTCCATAGAGATGGACTTTTGGACTCATTTGATTATGAATCATTTGAGCGATGCGAGTCTTGTTTGTTAGGCAAGATGACTAAAGCTCCTTTCACTGGTTATACTGAGAGGGCTGAGGATCTCTTGGGTGTTGTACATAGTGATGTATGCGGACCCATGAGTTCCATGACTAGAGGTGGGTATTTCTACTTTGTTACATTTACTGATGATTTCAGTAGATACAGATATGTGTATCTTATAAAGTGCAAATCCGAACTCTTTGAAAAGTTCAAAGAGTTAATGAAGTAGAAAACTAGTTGGGTAAAAGTGTTAAAGCACTCCGATGTGATCGAGGTGGCGAATACCTGAGGCATGAGTTCCGTGATCATCTGAAAGAGTGTGGTATTGTATCACAGCTCACTCCACCTAGAACACCACAACATAATGGTGTGTCTGAGAGGAGAAATCGTACTCTGTTAGACATGGTACGTGTTGGAGTTACCATGATGATCTGGAAGTGATCAAACATGTAATCTCACTGCCAACGCAATATGAGCCTGCAGGGTCGCACATAAGAGATGTGGAGAAATTGGATGACTGACTGTGTTGGTAAAAGTTACCAATCACCGACCTGAATAGGGTTATGGGCAAATTGTTGCCTTATAGGATCATCGGGTTGGGCAAAGGTTGCCTTGAAGGACTGGTTAGGTTCGTCGTCCGAGGGTCAAAGACATTAGTCGAGAATAGTCTTCAGATTCCCGCCGATCGGCGAGAATCGTCTCCCTGATTCTCGCCGATCGACGAGAATCGTCGAGAATCAATTGTTGATTCTCGACGATCGAGTACTTCGATGATTGTCGTCGACCGCGGCTCGACGATCGTCGAGTATCATTATGTGTCGTCGAGCGTGGCTCGACGATCGGCGAGAATCGTCGAGTATTGTACTCTGATTCTCGCCGATCCAATGTGATACTCGTCGAATGATTCTCACTGAACCTGCTCAGTGATTCTCGCCGATTGTCGCCGATTCTCACCGATTCATTCTCGCCGATTCTGAACCCTAGTTCTGGGTGGTCTGCGGATAGTGATTTTCCTGGGTTTATTTATACCTCTAGTATAAATAGAACACTTAGGTTTTATCGGGAAGAGATCCTTTTGGCTACTGTGCGAATCGACCCCGACGGAAAGGTTCCGCTCGATCGTTTCCTCGATCCCGATCCCGCCGCCGGAAAGTGTTTCGCCGCCGCGTTCGCTCCGCTGCCACCTCTTCTCCGGCGACTGTCGCTGGTGCTGCTCTTCCTGGCGCGGACCTAGCAGTCCGTGGATTAGCCGAGGTGCGGTCTTCTCCTTTCCGATCTTCCGTGTGATGGAAAGCTCGGCATTCTCCCGCTCGTGTGGACTTCTGCAGAAACGTGGACACTATTCCACGTAGAACTCGCCACTAGCAAGAAGATAAAGTTTGGAGCATCTCCGTTGGGTTGTGACTCAACGCCAACGAGGTAATTTTTGCCTAGTTTTCTTAACTTCTTGATTCAACTGTTCATGGCCCGATCCACATCTCTTTGGGTTTTTCTTGATGTTTTATTTTTCCTCTGCGTGCACAAGCGTTGCGCCAACCCTATAGAGAAACGCAACAGTGGTATCAGAGCCAGGTTCGGCCATGACTGTTGTTTTGGAAGTTTGGTCATTCCAGTGCGTGTAAACCTAGAGATTTAGAAGCGTTCTAAATGTCTAGATTTAGTCTTGGCACTTCGCCAAGAACGATTGGAATTTCGGTGGCATTTCTAAGTGTTAGAAATTGTTGTCTCCTTAGCAGTAACCATCCCTCGAGTATGTTTTGGATTTTGAATCCAACGTAGAGAGATGAGCTTGTCTACTGCTTAAGTTGAGTTGTGTTTGCCTTCTGTCCAATGCATGTAAATCTAAGGATTTGGAAATTTCCGGATGTTCAGATTTAGCCCTTCCTTCTATCAAATTGTTGATGGTGTAAGGATGTGCACATAAGGGATGCATGTGGTGTAGAATTGTTTTTCTTTGGATGTGCACATAGATCAAATGTTGATCATGGTTAACTGTTAACCTAAAATTGAAATCCCTTCTTTTAATATTAAGTGTTCGGATGCCTTCCGATGGATGACACTCTTCCTGCCTCGATCGATGAAATGTGGGCTTGCCAAAGCAAGGTGCATTAATCTATCTTGGTAAGGGTGCGAGCGGATAATTGTGATATCCCACTGTCAACATCGGGTCCAGCTTAACTAGGTGACCTCAAAGGTTGAGTGCCTAGAGGCATAGGGTTGGCATGCACCATATGATGGATGCGAATAAGGAGTTATTCACCAACCATACAAGAATTGCATGAGGATGCAATTGGCAAGCGTTGCCTACCTAAATAACCGCATCGTGAGAGGAACGCCAAAGCGGACTCATTGTGTTGGTGAAATACGGATCTTGTCCACTAAGAGAGTAGCTCGCATGAACTCTCCGAATTGTTAGTGAGGGCTATCATTTCGAATAAATAGTGGGAGTATTTTAATTGAAGTCCTAATTAGAATAAATTGTAATTGAAATTTAGGTACTGATTTTATTCTGCAAAATTCTTGTAGATTCCATGGCAAGTGTTTCACACTCCACGCTGTCTCTGAGAGCCATCCTTGAGAAGGATAAGCTCAGCGGGACAAACTATATGGACTGGTATCGGAACCTGAGAATTGTTCTCAGGCAAGAGCGAAAGCTCTATGTCTTGGAAGAAGAAGCCCCCGAGGTGCCGACCAGGAACTCTCCCGTGCTGAGAAGGATACTTATAAGAAGTATACTGACGATGCTTTGGATGTCGAGTGCCTTATGCTTGCCACCATGAACTCTGAGCTTCAGAAGCAACATGAGAACATGGGGTGCAAGGAGATTGACGAGCACCTCAAGAAATGTTTCAAGGGCAGGCTCGTCAAGAGAGGTTCGACATCACTAAAGCGTTGTTTCAGTGCAAGATGGGAGTTCGAGACTCAGTAGGGACTCACGTACTCAAGATGATTGGGTATATAGAGAACCTTGAAAGGCTGGGTTTTCCTCTTGGTCAAGAGTTGGCCACGGATCTGATCCTGCAATCGTTGCCGGACAGTTATGAGCAGTTTGTCTTGAACTACAATATGAATGAGATAGACAAGACACTGCCCGAACTCCTAGGCATGTTAAGAACTGCCGAGATCAACATGAAGAAGGCCAAGCCTGCCAGCCCCATACTGATGGTGCATAAGGGCAAGGGCAAAGCCAAGGGCTCTAAGAAGACGAAGGTAGGACCTAAGTCATATCTTGAGCCCAAGTCTTCAGCACTGATCAAGAAGAAGAGCACGGTGAAGGAAGGGAAATGCCACCACTGTGGCAAGGCTGGTCATTGGCGGAGGAACTGTCCTTCGTATATTGAGGGTCTGCAGAAATTGAGGGGAGGTATGACTTCCGCTTCTAATGTTTACGTTATAGAGATAAACCTTTCTGCTCCTTCATCTTGGGTATTGGATACCGGATGTGGTTCTCACATTTGTACAAATGTGCAGGAACTGGGAAGGAGAAGATTGCTGAGTAAAGGGGAGGTGGACCTCCGCGTCGGCAATGGAGCAAGAGTTGCTGCTGTACCGTAGGAGTTTACCGTCTTTCTTTGCCCAGTGGGCTTGTAATAGAACTAGATAACTGTTATTTTGTTCCGGCGATAACTAGAAACATTATATCTATTTCATGTTTGGACATGATTGGATTTTCTTTTATAATTAAGAACAATTGTTGTTAATATTTAAGAATGATGTTTGTTATGCTGTAGCCCAATTGTTTAATGGTCTTTACGTTTTGAACTTGGACCATCTGATCTATAATGTAGAAAATAATAAAAGACTAAGAACAAATGATTCGAACCTACGTTTCTCTGGCATTGTCGTTTGGGTCATATCAACGAGAAGCGCATATCCAAGCTCCATAGAGATGGACTTTTGGACTCATTTGATTATGAATCACTTTGAGCGATGCGAATCTTGTTTGTTAGGCAAAATGACTAAAGCTCCTTTCACTGGTTATACTGAGAGGGTGAGGATCTCTTGGGTGTTGTACATAGTGATGTATGCGGACCCATGAGTACCATGGCTAGAGGTGGGTATTTCTACTTTGTTACATTTACTGATGATTTCAGTAGATAGGATATGTGTATCTTATGAAGTGCAAATCCGAGACCTTTGAAAAAGTTCAAAGAGTTCAAAAATGAAGTAGATAACCAGTTGGGTAAAAGGGTTAAAGCACTCCGATCTGATCGAGGTGGCGAATACCTGAGTCATGAGTTCCTGATCATCTGAAAGAGTGTGGTATTGTATCAACAGCTCACTCCACCTAGAACGCCACAAAATAATGGTGTGTCTGAGAGGAAGAAATCGTACTCTGTTAGACATGGTATGTTGATGATGAGTCATGCAGACTTGCCTGTTGTTTCCTTTTGGGGTTTTGCTTAGAGACTGCTGCAATGACATTGAATCGCGCTCCAACGAAAACGGTTCTGAAGACACCATATGAGATATGGACTGGGAAGCGTCCTAGTATGTCGTTCATTAAACTTTGGGGCTGTGAGGCATACGTGAGACGTCAAATGCCTGACAAGCTGGAACCCAAATGGAAAAATGGTTATCTGGTGGGATATCCTAAGG